>PVJH01021528.1:0-26984 GCA_004026705.1 Nesogale talazaci | reverse complement strand
TCCCGTGGACCGGGAGCATGCATGCAGTGTCTCCTCCCGTGGACCGGGAGCATGCATGCAGTGTCTCCTCCCGTGGACCGGGAGCATGCATGCAGTGTCTCCTCCCGTGGACCGGGAGCATGCATGCAGTGTCTCCTCCTGTTGTGCACAGGCTTGCTGGCTCAGAGCCAGTGCGACGGCACACGGCAGCAGCAACAACAACAACATGGTAACCCTGTATTTACCTTTTTGAGGCACTGCCAAGTATTTGGCACCGGGACGGTCTCATCCTAGAGCCTCCCCAGCCCTCATGGGGTTCCCAGTTCTCCACCCCTCTTGCGAGCACTCCCTTTGTCTGGTCAGCGCCAAGTCGGGGGCTGTGAGGCGCTACCTCCTTGTCGCTTGGATGTGCATGTCCTCCTTAAGGAGTCTGAGACATTTTCTCACGTGTTTATCCTTCGTATACGGTGGTGCAGCAGTTTAAGAATATTGACTTTGCAAGGCCAAACCGCCCCGCTGTTCGTTGGGAGAAAGGCGAGGCTGCCTGCCCCTGTGCGGAGTTCGTCTAGAAGCCTGGAGAGCAGGTCTACCCCGCCCTGTCCGTCCCTAGGATGAGCATCTGCTCGGCGGCGGCGTGGGTGGTAGACGGAGAGTGCATGTGCTTTGGGAAAAAGCCTATTCAAGTCCATGCAGGGGATTGCGTGGTGGCTTTATGGTGTACATGGTGCATGGAGGACGTTGTTTACTTTCCCAGGATTTGGTAAATAGCAAGTCATCCCAGCTCCCCAGGGGCAAGAGGGAGCTTAGACTTCCTCCTGGAGCCCGAGGGACCCACGGGAGGCATGTGAGCAGGAGTCACTCAGAGGGACGCTTCCCCCCTGCTCTATGGGTCTCTATGAACTGGAGTTCACTCCCTGGCAGTAATTCTCCCTGCCTTGTTTTCCCCCTCTGTAAAATAATACTGACCTTGTCCAATTGCCCTTGTAGAAAGGACTTAGCACACAGCCCTCAGGATACCTCAACTGCTGCTCCTCGTGGCGAGGATGTATTCGTTGTGGTGCTGAGTTGGAGGGGGTGGGGTGGGAACCAAGCCTCAGATCCTGCCTTTCCAGGACTGTCAGCATGAAGCTTGGGACAGGCAGGCAAACAGTGATAAGGAGGAAAACCACTGCCGGCTGGGCTCAGGTTAGGACCTCCTAACCCTGCCCACACTAGAACAGAGGGAAGCTAGGGGTGGCAGCCAGGCCATCGGGATGCCCTTGGCCTCCTCATCTTTCCTGCCACCCCAGGGTCCCTCTTCCAGCCGGTGTACTACACCGTGCAGGTCGGGGATCTTTCCCGGCGTGGCACAGCTCCTGGCTGACTCTCATCGCCTGTGGGCCAGCGATGACAACTGGGTCAGGCACATCCACGGCCCCTCCCAGCCCTGGCAGGCCGGGCACATCAGTTATGGCTGAGGGTGTGGGCTTGAGGCCCTGCCTCCTGCCCTCTCACCCCCTTTCTAGGCAAGTTTCTGCCCCCATCCCCACCCCACCCCCAACCCCGGCGTTCACACCCTCTCTGTGGGTATGACTTGGTTTCATCCATCCGCTGTTCACATAACCCTGTTTTCTGACAGATATGACCCAAGGCTCTTTATGGGCCCACTTTGTAAAATCTGCAGTGATAGAATGAGAGTCAGGAGTTGTTGATTTGGGGAGAAAGGGATATTGCCACCCACCCAGGGTGACCTGCCCAGGTGACTGAGGCTTTTCTGTAGGATTAAATGTGACCCACAGCTCCTGTTTCCTGGTGTAAAGCCAGGAAAGCCAAACTCACTGCGGTTCAGTCGGTTCCCATTCACAGCAACCCTGGAGGGAGGCTTGGAACTGCCCGGCGGGTTCCTGAGACCCACAGCCTCAACTTCCTTCCGTGGAGCAGCTGGTGGCTTAGAACTGCCAGCCAGCGCACCACCTGGCACCACTACTCTGCCACCACGGTCCTGTGGGCTGTTTAGAGACCTCCCCTAGGCTTCCGCTTGATGGTGGTGGGTTGGGGTGAGGTCCTGGGGGCTTGAGGCCACAGGGGTGGTCAGGACAGGGCTCCCTGACCCCAGCCAAATCCCAGGCGGCTGGAAGCCCAAGTTTCCCTGGTGTGTTAGTCCGGCAGAATAGAGAAACAGATTCATAGACATCCGTGCCTAAGAAAGAGCTTTATATACAGGAGCAATTGAATATTAAGAAAATATCCCAGCCCGGTCCAGATCAAGCTCATAAGTCCAACGTTAGCCCCATGTCTGATACCAATCTGTAAAGTCCTCTTCAGACTCACCAAACACACATAGTGACGCTGAGTCCAGGAAGATCACAGGCCAGTGGGTGGGAGGTCTTGTGGATCCAGTGGTGTTGTAAGCATCTTGTGGTGGCAGCGGTCTTTTTGTGGCTTCTCCGGCTCCAGAGATCTGGCTCCATCAGCCTTTCCCCGTGTGTCTTCTCCACAGGGATATCTCACAGTGAGTGAGCACAGAGAGTGTCTCCCCTCTCCAAGGAGGAATACAGGAGTTCCCAGAATCCTCAGGAGAAGGCCATGCCCACACAGAGGGCTCATTGGCGACGACCCGATTAACAGGCTAGACTCCATCCCTACACTCTTGATTCTCAAACTGACAACAGATCACCTAACTACCACAGCTGGGCAGAGACAGGCTTCTGCACTCACCCTCTTGGTAGCAGAGTGGCAGCATCAGTCAGTCGTTGCTGGGTAATGAGCCACCCTGACATTTGGGAATGTAGCCGCAGGAATGGTTTCGTCTTTCTTGCAATACTGCGGTCTGCTCCTGGCGGTGCCTGGTTCAAGTTGAAGGCTCACATGCCTGGCAGTGGGTGCTGGCCCGAGGCTGGGCAGCCTCTGTTTTACTCTGTGTGGTCTCTCATCCTCCAGTAGGCAGGACAGGCTTCTGTTGACTGCAGGCTCCGGGTGGCATCACACTGCGCGCTGCCAGGCAGACACGTGGATGCTAGGCAACATCATGCTGGCAGCACGAGGCGTCCCGAGTGGGGAGGAACGAGGCCATCTTTGCCAAGAAGCATGCGGACGGGGCCGGGAGGGATCGTGACAGCCACCTGGGCCAGTGTTCTTTGTAGTGCCTCGGCCCCTGGGAGTCTCAGCTTCATCTCAAGTGTGCCTGCTTTGCGGTTTTTGAAGAAGCCATGCCCTGGAAGGACACCGCCTTTTCCCCTCTCACTGCCGACTCCTCCAGACCCCCTAGAGTGGAAAGCCCAGTCTTTGTCCTGCGGACCTGCTGCTGGTTTCAAACTGCCGACCCTGTGTGTGGGTTGCAGTTTACCCGGGCTCCATAACGGTGACTATTATTGTTATTAATATTGCCGTCCTCGGGCTGAGCCCCGGTGGCGTAGTGGTTGTGCGCAGGACTGCGGCCCACTGGGATGGAGGTTCAATTCCAGCTCCCAGGAGCAAAGGCTGGGCCTCCTACTCCCACCACCAGAGGGCAGGGATGCCCAAAAAACCAAAACCAACCAAACAAACAAACCAATACCGCCAACCTCTTGACATAAATAAGAAAGCGGAGCATCGACCAGAGTCGGTTTGTTTCTAGATCCTGGATGTCCATTCCAATGTTTTTGCCCACGGTACTCCCTGGAAGAGCCCACCCCGTCCGTGCCTCCGTCTGCGGTCTGGCTCCTGAGTGGGTTTGCAGGCTCTCAGGCAGTCTGGTCTGGCAGGGGTTTACCTCCTGCCCCCTCGTCTGCCCTGGCAGGGTAGTGGTTATGTCTTATGTCTTGGCTGCTAACCCCTGGCCTGAGAGAGGAAGAGGAGCCTCTCTCTGTGCCTACTCAGAGATCCCCTCTCAGAAACTCCTCTGTCCTGTCAGGGTGCTCGCTCCGAGTCGGCCTGGTCTCCAGGGCAATGAGTGGTTTGGAGACTGCTGCCTGCTCTGGATTCAGAACTTCTTTAGGCCGAGGAAGGAAAGCCTGCCTGAGTCCCCACTCGTTCTGTTCCTCTGTGTCCCCTCTTCTGAAGGAAACCCTCCTCTCCTTGGCCCTGCAGTCGCCTTCAGGCTCTAGGACTGGCCTGCCCTGCGTGTTAGACCGGACAGCAGGCACCTCACCTGGATGAGCCAGGCCAGCACGCTGGCGCCTAAGTGATGAGGGGTGGGCCTGAGGGACCCTTGCTGCTGGGACTGTGTGTGTGTACATCGGGGGGCAGGGGGAAGGGAGGCGCTTTTATTTTTTGGAGTTCCCCTCTGACAGCTCAACTATAGGTCTGAACATGTGAGAGTCTTCTGTGATCCAGGCAGAACTTTCCTTGAGGCAGAGAGCTAGCTGCTCCTTGGCTCAGGGCCTGGCAGCTTGCACAGATGCCTGGAGCCCTGAGCTGCTTCCGGGCTCCTTGGTCAGAAGCCCTGCCCTCTGCCAAAACGTGGGGCTAAGCTGGCTGTGTGCCAAACCTGAGTGTGGTGGACCTGGGGGGACCAGAGGGGACGGACGCCTTCCCAGCTGGGTGACTCGAGGGGCAGGGGAGTGGGACTGGAGGTGGTTGCAGGTCTGACAAGGTCTGTCCTGCTCTGTGGCCAAGCTGTAAGCTGGGGATTTATAGTAAAAGCAGGCCTGTAAGCCAGGGGTTCTCAACCTTCCTGAGGCTGCCACCCTTTCCTACAGTTCCTCATGCGGTGGTGACCCTCGCCATAACATGATTTGTGCTGCTACTTCATCACTGTCGTTTTGCTGCTGTGATCCATGGGGCGTCCCCTGTGAGAGGGGTTGAAAACTGCGCCTCTAAGCACTTGTAGTAGGAGACATTTTCTGCCTCTGGGCCAAGACCTCCCCCCCTCGGGAGTGGGAGTGAGCACACTGTTTTCGGAGACCCTGCCACCTGGAATGTTAGGATTTGAGCTCATCCTGAGGTGCCACAGAAGAAGGCCTGACAATCCCCCCCTGAAAGCCCACACTGTCTGACTCAGGGGCATACTCCCCCAGGAGCTGGACTCAACCCTTTATGAACCTCTCCCACCTCTTTGAAGCGCTAAGCAAGGCTTAGGAAGACTTCCTGAGGAAGCCCCAGGACAGAAGGGTTCTACAGTTGCTGCCCGCTGCAGCCTCAGCACTGGACTCATGCTGGCGGTGGGTGGGTGGTGGGTGGTTGTGTCTCTTCTCTGGCCCATGAATTCCCAGCTGGTTCTGCGTTGGCTGCTTTGCAGCTCACACCCCAGGCTGGGCAGGACCGACTGGTTTGGGCAAATCACCATGGGAGTTGCCCTTGGAGGGTCAGGAGGGGGCTGAGTGCTGAGAGAGCAGGTAAGGCGCAAGTCCTAAGCAGCGCCAGTGTGCTCACCCCGGGAGCAGCCGCTCTGGATGGGGGAGCGGGGAGGCTGTCACCCGCCCTGGCCCCAGCGTACCTCTCTCAGGCTCTCTGGCCTGTTTCCTGCATGATGAGGAAGCAACGCAAGTCAGTAGTGTTGGTACTGATGGCTACGCACCACGTGGATGGCTCTTTAAGCACTTCTTTTTATTCAATCATCTTATGGGGGGGGGTGGGCTTTACAGCTCTGATAACACTCCATACATCAGTTGTATCAAGCATATATTTGCTGTCATGGTCATTTCCAAAACATTTTCTGCTTGACCCCTTGATATCAGTTCCTCTTTATCGCCTTCCTCCCGCCTCCTCTCACTCTGATGGACCCTTGATCAATTAATTATATATTTTATTGCTATTTCACATCCGTTTTCTCCCTACACTCACCTTTCTGTTATTTGCCTCTTCTGGGGGGAGGGCTATATATCCAGTCTTGTGACGAGTTCCCCCTTTCTCGCCCTTCCCTCTCCCTGTCCATACCCCGACCCTTGTGATAGCACTACTCCCACGACTGTTCGTGAGGGGTTTATCTTTCCTGAATTCCATCAACTCTTATCGGTACCGATGTGTGTTCTTCTCTCTAGCTAGATTTATAAGTTAGAACTGGGTCACGGTAGTGGGGGGAGGGGGGTCCTTCAGGATCTAGGGAAATTGATGTGTGATTTATTGGTGCTAACCACTGCACCCTGGTTGAATCATCCCTTCCTTAAAGCACATCTGCTAAGCAATTCTTTTAAGAAATTCAGGCAGCTCTTTGAGTTAGGTATAAAGTGGCTAACTGCAGGTCAGTGGTCCAAACCCACCAGCCTCTTCAAGGGAGAGAGATGAGGCTCTCTGCTCCCATAAAAATGTATAGCGTTGGGAGCCCTATACAGCATCATTATGAACCGGAATCTACTTCAAGGCAGTGGGCGAGTCCATCACTTGAAAACTCCTACAGCAGTTTCCCAGCGCGGGCGATAAGACCCTGGGGTGGGGGGAGGGGGCAGTGCTGGAATGATCCGGCAGCGCTTCACAAGCAGATCCCCCAACCAAACTCCCTGCCAACGACTTGAACCAGCTCATCGCGACCCAATACAGCGGGTGGCACTGTCCTTCACATGTCCAAGATTGCAGTTCTTTACTGAGGCAGAAAGGCTTGTCTTTCTCCTGGTGGTTTTGAATTGCCCACCTTCTGGTTAGCAGTCCGACCTGTGATCCAGGACACCAGCAGGACATCTGCAAAAGCAGAGACCGACACTCGATCCTGGATCATGAGCTATAATAATAAAATAATAATAATTAATTGCCGAAGGTGCTGAGTGACCTTGTTTTCTTTTCTGGAAAAGGGGCAGTGGACCAAATAATTTTGGGAACCTTTGTCCTAGCATTGAGAACTGTGGTTCTCAGCCCTGGCTGTCCATCAGCATCCTGTGAGCCATGGTGAGAAAACACGGATGCCCAGGCCTCACACCACAAAGATTCTGACTTCATTGGCAAGGTCAGCAGTTTGAAACCACCAGCTGCTCCTCAGGAGCTAGGCGAGGCTTTCCACTCCCATAAAGAGACTTGGAAACCCAAAGAGGCAGTTCTGTTCTTCCCCAGAGACTCGCCATGAGTCAGAATCGGCTTGGTGGCAGTGAATTTGGCTTCTGAGTTTTGAACGTTCTTCAGGCGCATCCCGGGCGAGAGTCACTTTTGTGTCCCGTTGAAGAAGTTCACCATGTGTGCATCATGCTCATGGCTTCATTTGAGCCAGCAGCTCTTTGTTTCAGGTGTGGAAACTGTGGCTTGGAGCAGGCAGGGGGACTTGCCTGAGCCTGACCCCCACAGACAGCCTCTTTCACTTCCCCAGGTGGCCGGGGGTCGGGGGGTGAAAAGGGGGGTTTGCACTTGGTTTGCCTCTCTCTTTTTTAAAAAATAGCTTTATTGGGGCCTCGTACAGCTCTTATCACAATCCACCTCTCCATCCATTGTGTCAGGCACATGTGTACGTATGCTGCCATCATCATTTTCAAAACATGTTCTTTCTACTTGAGCCCTTGATATCAGCTCCTCATTCCCCCCCCCCCATGAACCTTGATAATTTATAATTCCAACCCCTATGTCTTACACTGACCAGCCTTTCTCCTTTCACCCACTTCTCTGTTGTCCATACTCATGGAAGGGGTTTGTTAGATGTAGATCATTGTGATCGGCTCCCCTCTTCCCCCCCCCACCCCCCACCTTTCCTTACCCTCCTGGTATCACTGTAGGTCCTGAGGGGTTTATCTATCCTGGATTCCCTGTGTTTCCAGCTCTTCTATGTACCAGTGTACATGCTCTAGTCTAGCTGGATTTGTAAGGTAGAATTAGCATCATGATAGTGGTGGTGGTGGGGAACAAAGCATCAAAGAAATAGATGTATGTTTCATCGGTGCTGTTCTGCACCCTGACTGGCTCAGCTCTTCTTTCTGTAAGGGGATGTCCAATTGTCTAAAGATGGCCTTTGGACACCCAGACGGGCCTGTTTTCTCAGAGGCTTCCTTTCTCTCCTGGCGGAGGGGGCAGCAGCCAGGCTGTGGTGGGCTATGCCCAGGGCAGCAGAGGCGCACGGTGACCAGCCTGGCTGACGGGAGGGCGACACCGCCTGCTGTGCTCTGTGCTCTGTGCTTTTTGGAGCACAGGGATCTTTAGGGAGGCAGGATCTGAGCAGGGCAGGGCCAGAATTTGAAGCCAGCAACTCTGGCTCCAGAGTCTTTGCATTTATTCCACCTGCCACAGGGACTCGGGCGGCGACATGGGTTACAAGTTGGGCTACTAGACCCAAGTTCATTGGTTCGGACCCACCAGCCACTGCAAGGGAAAATGATGAGCTTTCTGCTCTTGTAAAGTGTCACAGGCGTGGATCCTCTCGGGGGCAGTTCTATTCTCTAGGGTCACCACCACCCCAAGTCAACTGGAGGGCAGGGAGTTTTTTGGTGTGTGTGTGTGTGTGTGTGTGTGTCCCACTCTACTCCCCGCCTGCCCATATCTGAGAAGACTCAGTTACCTTTCACCCAGGCCCTCCCAGAGGGTGCAGCCTAGAGACTGACCAGGAGCCTCCCAGCTAACTGTGGCCCCCAGGGAAGCCCGTGCGGCCTGGTGGCTCTTCAGGGCTGCGGCCTGTTCTGGCGTGTTTGGGGTGCCCGAGTGTGGTATGCTCCTGCCTGTGCCCAGGGCTGTGGCTCCATGCTAAGCAGCTCTCAGACTTTGCTTGGCTGGGGCCCATGACGTGACAGTGCTGCCCCAGTGCCTCGGCTGCGCTTCCTCAGCAGCAGGTTTGAATTAGGCGGACTCTCAGCATCCCAGGCCTCCGGCTGAGCCGCTTCGTGGAAGTGGCAGCGTCAGCCTCGTGCTGTGCCCCTCCCCGCGCCTCTCCCTGTGCCCCTGCCGTCCCCTGTGGGGGCCGTTTCTGGACGCGCCCCTCTGGCTTGCCTGTGTGTGCTCACTCACTGCATGCAGCTTGTTTTTGCATACTCGCAGCATTCCCACGCGTCTCTGGGGGCCATGTCCTCTCCCGACCTGCATGTTGATGTCATGCCTATCTCTCTTCTCTGTGCCCAAGCGTCGTCTTCCTGTACATGTGCTGCCTCCGCATGTCGTGTGGGTGTGGTCTCTGTGTGCCCTCTCCACGTGTGTTCTCTGCACATGTGAGTGTCATCTGTGCACACGTCTATCTTCTCTGCACACGAGTGTCATCTCCAGATAGCGGTCATCTTCACAGGTGTGAGCAGTCTCCACATCCGTGCACCACTTCTCCATGTTGTCTTTGCATATGTGTCATCTACCCATGCAGGTCATATGCATGCGTCGGTTATAGGAACGTGTATCCTGTGCACATGTGTGTCACCTCCACTTGTGTGTCATCTCCACCGGTGCCATCTGTGCACATGCATGACATCTACACTCGTGTGACCTCTCTGCCCATGTGCGCCATCTCTGCACGGGTGTGTCATATCCATGCATGCATGTGTCTCAGAGCACATACCTTTTCCAGGAGTTCTTAGAAGGCAGCAGCATGGTCTTTGCACAGAGATCACTACCCTGATGCTTCAGGGCCCAGCCCCGGCCCTCCCCCAAGCACCCCCCTCCCTCTGTGGGCAGGAACTGGCGTATGCACACACAGGGTGGGGTCTGACTTGCTTCCCGGGAGCAGAGATGGGTCTCTCTTCTTCCTGCCTTCTCCGAACAACCCCGCCTGCAGTTGATGCTTCCTTAACACAGAGCTGTCTGGAGCAGGGCTGAGGGTCCAGGAGTCCTGGAGGGGAGGTGGTCCCCGGGGACTGGTCTCCTCACGCTTATAATGAACGATGTCACACCCAGTGCTGCTCCCCACTGTTAGCAGAAGTAACAAGGACAGAGCCCTGAATTTTAGCTCGGGCAGCTGGGACAACGATAGTGCTGATTTCTGAGATGGAGGAGGCGGGGCGAGGGAGGGCAGGGGATAGGTCCAGGAGTCAAGTCAGGGGCTCGCTTCGCACGTGTTGGGTGCCCCGTGGCCATCCTGCTAAGAGTAAGACATTCTCTTGCCATGGATTCACGCACGGAGGCAGACGTCGCTGCGTAGTGCCTGTGCTCAGCCCCTGAACTAGTGGTGGGAGGTTCGGATCCACCCAGAGGCCCCTCAGTAAAAAATCCTGGCTCTCTCCTTGGCCCAGTGAAAGCCACGTGCAGCACAGTGAATTAGAGCCCCTGCAGTTGGCTTTTTGATACGCAGCCAAGGTCAAGGATGTAATCAGGGTCTTGTTGGCAGATACATGAAACCTAGAGCCATGGAGTCAGAGGAGTCTCCGGGTAGAGCCTGCGGCTAGAGGACCTGGGTGGGACCAGGATAAAGACACGATCACAGTCTTTGGGCATAAGGAGGGTGGTCCTGGTGAGGTCAGTGTCAGGGAAGGGGAACTGTAGAAGCCCACCTGGCTGGGTTATGATGAGATGTTGAGGCAGCGAGTATAGACAAATCTGCTATGGAAGGAAACAAGAGAAATGGGGCAGTGACTGGACAGGAGTGGAGGGGGGGAGTTTTAAAGATGGGGAGGCTCCATCCAGGCTGCTTGTAGGGGGGTGGGAGCAGTCCAGGAGAGCAGGGAAGAGAGATGTACCCTCAGAGCCACGCCACCAAGGAGGCCAGGGGTCCAAGGACCTGAGGCAGAGAAGGGTGGTCCCAGCCACAAAGGGGAGGGCACAGCTGTAGGAGGCAGGAAAATAAGAAGGCCGCCTGGCCTTGTCCATGTGGGCCACTTTGGAGAAGCGCAATTCAGATGTGGCCAGGAAGAGCAACCGTGTGGCCGGGGAATGGGTGGCTGGTTGAGGCATCTCTGGGAGAGCAGGCTGGCTGGAAGGAGACTGAGAGTCATGCGGTGCACAGGCTGAGAAGAGATGAAGGGACTAAAAGGGGGTGTTGAGCATGGACTGGGCGCAGGGACAAGGGTTAGAAGAGGAAGGTAGTCAGGAATGCACGGTGAGGGGCAGGGGGACAATTCTGACCCGTCCGCCCCTCTGTATCCCTCCTAGCTTGAGGCTTTCGAAGGCTGTTTTCCTTTTCTGACGGTGGACCATTTTCCAGCCGGATTTGCTGGAAGCCTAGACCCTGAAGCAGGACAGCCGGCCAAGCGTGGTCTGTGGCGGTAAAGCCCGTGTAATGGAATTTCCAGAGTATGTTGAGCCTGAAGAACGTGCTCTCCTTGGGAGGCAGTGGGCTGGCGGGTGGGTGGGAGGTGGGCCTGGAATAAGCTGGCCTTGGAAGGAGAGGAACAGGCGATCCGGCCTGCCACACCTGCCTCCTTTGGAGGTGCCATCGTGAGCTGGGCTCTCCGGTGACAGCTGTCAGTCAGAGCCCAATCAGAACATTTGTCAAAGGTCGAAAAACCTGAGCCTTTCCCAGGGCGCCTGCTGCGCTTTCTCAGCCGAGCTCCTGGCACCTGCCTACATTTCAACCAGGGCCCTGGCACTCCTTTCTCTCTACCTGACTCGGCCCAGATGGAGCCTGGGCTTCTGCACGCCTCCCATTGGCACGTGTTCTGGCCCCGGGTGAAGCCTGGGAGTCTCTGGGTGGCATTCTCCCAGGGGAGTTTGCAAGGCTCAGTGTAGCCTTGCAGTTTTAGAATAGACACATGTCCTCAAACATCCATCCTAATGGAGAAAAGATTCCAGCCCGGGCAGTGTCATGAACTGCAAGGTCATCAGTTGAGAGCCAGCGGGAGAAAGACCGAGACCCACAGGGACAGGTCTGCCATGTCCTGCAGGGGTGCCGTCAGTTGGCCCCGGTGATTTTGGGTTTTGGCTTTTAACTGTCTCACGAGCAGTCGATAGGAACCTGCTGGCAAACTGAGCTTGCTCAGAGACAAGGTGGTGGCTACGTCAGCATCCGGCTCCCTGGCTGTCACATACTTGGGGGACTGCCAGCTGGACTTGTAAGCTTCTCCAGGGAGGAATTGGGACCGGAACGCCGCAGACAGCGGGTGGTGACATCTCTGCAGTGGCGTGGATGTTCCCAGACGCACTGGATAATCCACATAGGTCCCTTCCCCATCGGTCACAGCCCCAGCACTGGTTGCTGTTGAATTCATCCCAACTTGTGGCCAGCCTGCAGAAGCCAGGGGAGAGCCGTAGATTGCCAGGTGTATCTGGGCGGGTTCGAACCATCAGCCTTTGTGTCAGCTGCCAGTTCCGGCAGCCATGTGCACCCCTGAGACAGTCCATCCGCCACACACCTCCCCGTAAAGACCCCTTGGAGGTCGGTGTAGGAAGGGCCGCTAGGGGAGAGACCTTGTAGTCCCCTAGTTTGGCAGCTGATTTACAGCCTCGGAAACCCACAGTGTCTATTCTGCCCAGTCTTAGAGGGTCGTTATGAGCCAGAATGGACCCCGTGACCGTGAGCTTGGGTGAAAGGAAAGCCGAGGACCCCTGGTGGCACTGTCAGGTAAGCATTGGATTGTAGAGAACCGCAAGGCCGGTGCTTCAAAAATGCCAGCCGCCCCTCAGCAGGAAGATGAGCTCTGCTCCCTGTGAGTTGGGAGCCACTCCTTGCAGGGGGTTTGAACCACCGCCAAGGGCCTGGGTGGGTGGCATGTCTTTCAAACCTGGAAGGGTTTGAAAGGCCTGAAAACTGCGATTTAGTAGCGCCTATGTGGAAGTTATGCCCCAGGACGCACGGGCTCCCCGAGTCAGAACCGGCAGTGGGCCAGGTAGTCGTTAGGTTCTGTAGAGCAGCCCTGTGTCCAAACAGAAGGCAGACCTCCCTGCACCGTGCTCACGCTGACCCCTGTGCTTGAGCCCCTTGTCGTAGCTGCTCTGGATGGGAGCCGGGGGCTTCCCTCGGTCACTGCCCCTCCACTTTCCCAGGCATGTGTCCCTCTGCAGGGCCTCTCCTGGCAACATGTTCGACTGTGCTCCACACTTGCAGGGGGCGGATTCCAACTTGCCCCCTGTTTGTCGGCACAAGTAGGGGCGGGGTGGGAGGGGAGGGATGGGGTGATGGTGGGGGTGGTCACAATTCAGTCCTTAGGGGGGTCACTGCCATTTTAAAGAGCACCCTCGGGTTTCTGTAAGACAACGGCGTGCCCCTCAGGGAAGTCACACACTGCTAGACTAATTGGCAGTGTCCCCGTGGGGTCTCTTTAGGCCCCACAGAGGCAAGTCCTCTTGGTTTTGGTCCAGGGTGATCTTCGAAGTTTCCTCGGCAGACATTGGTGCAAAGGAGAAGGGAAAGGTTTGCTGCTCTCGCTCCGAAAGGCTGTTCCTAAAGATACAACCTCACACTAGACCCAAGGGTGCGGGGGTGGGGGCAAAGTCCTGGGCATCAAATGGCTACTGATAGGGGTGGGGTAGTTTCGGTGCCTACGGAAAAGATCCAATAAATGTATAAAAATCGTTTCTTCCTTCCCTGCTCGACGCCCACAGATGCGTCCCCATGGCTGGAGCGGTGGCTGGCACAGCAGGCACGCTAACAGTTTGTTGATTGAGTGACCCAATCCAGCAAGTATTTATCCGAGGACCCATGATTTTCCAGACACTGTGGGAGGTGGGCTGGCTGTATGAGCTGACAGAGATGACGGGTGTGTTTGTGAGCAGCTGTGTCACATCCACACACATCTGAGCTTCAGGCACAGGTCCCTCTGGGGACAGGCCTTCGCCGGTTGCTAATGACACCTTGGGTGGACTTGGCTAGGGTGAAGTTTTTATTTCCAAGGCCAATATTTGCCTTTTGGGGGGAAGGAAATCTTTTCACTCAGGCAAAAAATTAGGTTGTCAACAAATAGTCTGCACCGGGCTGCTGTCCCCGGGCCAGTCGGTCACTGGGACACACTGGCTGGCCCTCATGCTGCGAGCGCCTGTCCACTTCCCTGGGGGTGGAGCCTGGACTGGGAAGGAGCCGTGCTCCGTGTTGGAGTCAGGGTCCAGCACGCACCTTAGACAGGTAGCCCTTGCTGTTAGTATTGCCCATCCTGGAGCTGGAAGGTGATATGTGTGTGTGTGTGTGTGTGTGTGTGTGTGTGTGTGTGTGTGTGTCTCGTGTGCCCCACCCCTTCGGAATCAATGAGGCCGTTGTTTGACGGCATGTTGCATGATGGGGTGACCTGCCACACTGGAAAGGGAGATGTGCTTCTGTGCTGCTCTCTGTCCTGCTGCCGCCTGGGCCCCTGGGCCAGGCACCCGCCCCCGTGTGCGCACAGGTGGCGTTCACCAGGACTCCTCTATGCGCCTGCCGTGCACTCACGCCTCTTCTCTCTCCCCTCCCACCCTTGGCTGCCCTGTTTCAGGCTGGCCTGATCCGCACGGACACCTCTGACTACTTCATTGAGCCTCTGGAGCGGGGCCAGCAGGCCGAGGAGGCCAGTGGGAGGACGCACGTGGTGTACCGCCGGGAGGCTGGCCAGCAGGCGTGGGCAGAGCCGCGCAGCGACCTGCACAACGAAGGTAGGCTCGGGGACCCGTCTCCACCTCTGCCCAGCCCCCTCCATCGGGTGGGATGGGGCACAACGTCTGGCCTCCGCCTGGCAGCTCCAAAGCAGGGACGAGGCGCCCCGGTGGTGCCGTGGCCACGAACCGGGCTGCTAAGGAGGAGACGAGGTCCGTGGTTTGAAGCCATCAGCTGCTCCTCGGGAGAAACACGGGGGTTTCCTTCTCTGTAAACGGCTTCAGTGGCAAGAACTCACAGGGGCAGTTCTACCCTGCCCTGCAGGTGCACTACGAGATGGCTGTGACTTTGGTAGGTTTTGTTGAGCATCAGTCTACCCACGGCAGACCCCCACCGCCCTCTGGGCAGAGCAGAACTGCCTCTGCGGGGTTCTGAGACTGTAACTCTTTACAGAGGTGGAAAGCTTCATTTTTCCCCCCAACGAGTGGCTGGTGGTTATGAACTGCCAACCTTATGATCAGGAGCCTCTAATGCATAACCCACCACGCCACCGGCCAGTCCCTCTGACTTGGAAGACTCCATGGCGGTAAGTGTTTGGCTGGAGCCTCAGGCTGTAAGGTTGCTGTGAATCCATTGATGGGGGGTGGGGGGGTGGCAGAGGGGATCTGGTTTGTTTTTTAACCCCCATCTCCTCATTTGCTCCATGGGGCTGAGCCATGTCGATCTCTTCATCTAGCAGAGGAATCCCGAGTTTCAAGAGTTCTCTAGCTGGCTGGGATCAGAAGTCAGAGGAGCCACCTGTGCCCCCTGAAACTCTGGTTTAGCGACCCCTGGAGTTCCCTGAGGCCTTAGCATTGCCTTGCCAGGCTATTTCTGAGCCAGGGCAGATGAAGGAATGGATACAGTTAACATACTCCTTTTAAAATCATCTCAACTCTCAGGGGGTCCAAGAAGGAAAATCATCACAGAGAGGCTGGCCAGGGTCTGGTCTTCAAGGTCAGCTTTGTGTCCGAGAGACCCCTTGGAAATCGTAGCTCCAACACGGATGACTTTGTGGCCCCAGGCAAGTCACTTACCATCTCTGTGCCTCCTTTCCCTAAGGAGCGAAGGGGCAGGGGCCACTATCTACCGGGTCAGGCGGCTGTGTTTGGCGGGGGCATACATAACGGTGCCAGCAGGGAGCTTGGTGGTGCCCGATGCCTGGGTGCTCTTGTGATAGCATCATTGCCACATTGGTTCCATGCTAGCATCCCCACCTCCTCAGCCCATTGTGCACAAAGCCAGCAACAACACGGACCTGCTGAGAGGTGGGATACCCTGAGGACAGAGGGTCCCTGTACCCCAGCCCCCAGGATAGGAGCCTGCACACCCAGGGACTCTGGATTCATTGCTGAGAGAGGGCAAGAGTGGCTTACATGGGATACTGGGTCTGGGTCTACTGCCAACTTCATGAAGCCCCTTCAGCCAAGAGCAGAGGGACATGCCCATTGGATTGGCTGGTGGGGAGTGGACCCCACCCTGACGTTGGGGCTCCAGCAGGCTTGGGCCTTGTGCGAGGGAACGGCTGCAAACAGTTGTCCCCAAATGTGGTGCCTCCTTGGAAGTGTCACTAAAGAGAGAAGTCGCATCCCCCTGAACTCTGGGGAACTTTGATAGACCTGGGGTAGAATGGGAGCAGGGAGATGCAAGGGTCTGGGCAGGGCCCAAGCTGACTTCATAGACTTCCTGGTCAGTCTGGTGGCTGACACCCTGCCCCCCACCTGCCTGTGTCACTCTGGGCAGATGCCAGTCCTCCCCTGGGTTCACTGTCTTCCCCCCAGCCCCGAATCCAAGGACCATAATCGCCCCACTGACGAGAGCCCGTGGGAAGTCCAGCTCCCAGCTGTGTCCCTGGTGGCAGCCCCCTCACCCCCGATGGACCACACAGAAGATTGACTCAGAGCTGGGTGGAGGTGGAGTCCAGCCCCAGGCCACTCTCACCATCTTGTCCAACTCAGGGAGCCCCTACCTGATACCTACAGGTGTAGGTCGGACCAGTACAGTGGAGCCCAGATGGACGCCTCTGTGGACACTGCCCTGGAGGTGATGGTCCTAGATCTTCTTATCCTCCCAATGTTACCGTGTCCTTCCTCAACCCACGGCCCCATTAACCCCCTGTCTACCCTCCTTGCCCTTCTGAGGAGGGAACTGGGTCAAACGGGGCCTGTACTCCCAGGCCAGAGTTCCCTTTCCCAGACCCCAAGCTGCGCACCTCCAGAGGGCCAGCAGTGCCAGGGCTGCTGCTGTCTGTCGGCGAGATACAACTCGCATTGCAGAAAATACAAGTCAGCAGTCCAGCTCTTTGAACGTGTGGCATTGGGTGGTCTTTTAGGGCATGCACAAGGGCAAGAAGCCATTGCCACAAATAGAGATAATTCCGGAGCATTCTATCACATCTACCATCCTCACCCGCCCACACACCTATACCAACGTGGCCGGCCACACGGTTGCAAAACCTAGCCCTTCCAGGACGAGATCGCTATGAGCAGTCAGTCACTTGAAAGGCAATTTCCTCGGGGGTGTAGCCTGCTTCCCGTCTCTGGGGATGACTTTCCAGCAAAGCTCCCTGGGTTTTCGCTTGATTTGGATTCTCCATCTTACTCATCTCATCTGACTTCTGGGTCTTTGGACTTGAACCTGTGGCCGGCCACATGACCTGCTAGTCGTTGGATTGTTAGGCTCCACAGATTGCGAGTCCTCTTGCCTGCCAGTCCTGGGGTTCATCAGACTCCACAGCCAGCAGCCTGCCGTCCTGCCTGCTGATGTGGGCTCATCTGTGTAAATCGAGAGAGACCTTAGGACTGACGTCGGACCCCTGGACTGGGCACTGGCCAGCCTCTCCCACTGTGTGAACCCTTTCCTTGAGAGAAGTCAGCTTGGCTGGGTCAGAGACACTTAACGAACGGTCCCTCCCATCTGCCCTCTTCCCCCAATCCTTTGACATCACTGGCTGTCTCTCAGCGTTGCCTCCTTGGGGCATTTCGCTTACAAGACGTGATCCTCTGGGGGCGTTCTTTCACTGAGCAGAATGCTCCCACGCACTGTTCCTGCATCGGGCACCAGCACGTCCTTCCTTTCTGGGTCGGAGTCCTCTTCCACCGTGCGACCATAGCACAACGTGCTTGCCCATTCCTCGGGGGAGCATTCCTCGGGGGAGCATTCCTCGTCCCCACGTTTTGGCGCTTAGGAATACCGCCGCACAAACAAGGCTTTGTGCGGACATCTGTTTGTACTTCTCTCGGGCATAGACTTTGGATCGACTGGTAGCTCTCTGCTGAACTTTCTGAGGAACGGCCAAGCTGCTTTCTAAAGCGGTGCCAGTCGTCATTCACGTGGGGCTGCTTGGGTGGGCTCGTTCCAAGCCTCTCTCTCTTGGCCGCGCCTACCCGCTGGCCCTGCTGCGCCCTGAGGACTGCCTACTTCTGGCCAGAAGGCTGGGAGCTGTTGAGGGGAGCATGGGGCTGGGATGCGCCCAGCGGCCCCCCCACCCTGCCCCGGGTCCCTCCGAGGCTCTGCTGAGGGTGGAATCTGGGTGGACGGGCCACGTTGCTACCTGACGGGTGTGGTGATGGGGATGGGAGACCTAGGTGCTGTCTTCCAAGGTAGGACCTGATGTTTCAGTTTCCTCCATCTGCCCTAACAGAAATGCCTCTGCGAGTAGTTTTAAAGGAACAGAAATGTGTTTTCTCCCAGTTTCGGAGGCTGGGCATCCACATTCAGATAGTGGCTCTGACTTTCTGCTGCAGCTGCTGCAGCCTGTGGCGGTGGCGGTGGTAGCGGCGGCAGCAGTTTCTGAACCTTTGTCCTATGGCATCTTCCTCCCCCCCCCCCCCCCCAAACACCCCACTCCCCTCCCACCTACTTCTGGGCCAGTCCTGCTCTCTCTTCCACTCAGAAGTGATTAGGTTTCAGACACTGCCTACATGGCCGGGCCTTATGAGCAGAACAAAACCTCAGTCCCCCAGGGGGCTGGCATTCTCAGGGAGGGGGTGAGCACATATTTGGGGGAAACCCAATGCCATGCCTAACTCTCTGAGCCTCCCTCTTGGCTGACCCAGCAGAAAGGGTTGCGAGGGGGCACGCTGCGTATTTATTGCATTTTCACTATGCTCCCAGTCAGCCGGGAGCAAGAGGGGGCTTTCTGCTCCCGTAAATAAATAAATACAGTCTCGGCCACCGCAGGCAGTGAGCTCACTGCTAGCCCTGCTCACATGGAGAGTGACTGAGAATTCCTTCTCTCTGTTCCACCCAGCGAGCCTCCTCCCCCTCCTCCCCAGGACCCTCCTCCATCCCAGTAACTTCTGCCCTCTGTGGACCCAGAAGTCAGGGCACTGAGTGCTGGGTGCCCGGTGCACTGCAGAACCCCCCCACCTTGGAGAGGGTGAGCGGAGCGCTCCAGGCTGCGCCCCTCCACCAAGATGGCCAGCCGTCTCAGTGTCCTGCTGGAGGCCACATGGCTTTCCAGCCCTCGAGCCCGCTGCTCTCTTCTTTGCACACCGGTGTCATGGACACTCATTGCCCTTCATCTGACTGTGACTCAGAGTGGCCTCTGGATGACGGAGTGGCCTGGGCTCCACGGGGCTGGCCGCGGCTGCTGTTCAGGGAGCCCATGGCCAGGACTGTCTTCGTGGCATCTCTGACAGGACTTGAACCTTCAACCGTTCAGTTCACAACGAAGCACTTGCAGTTAGCCATTGGTGTCACACAGGGACTTCTCTCGTGCCACTCACTCAAGGGAGAGCAGGGAGGAAGCGGCCGTCGTTCCTTGTTCCCTGTGCTTAGCTCATCCTCCTGAAGGGCCCATGGCCACAGAGACAGAGCTCAGGTTCACCCGACCGCTCACCCACAAGGGTCACTCATCTCAAGGATGGCTGGTGCTGGCTCTGGCTGTCACCTAGTCACAGTGCCCCTGGAGGACAGAGTGGAACACCGCACGGTCTCTGAGGCTGTCAGTCTTTGTAATCACACACTGCCCTGCCTTTCTTCTCCGGAGAAGCAGATGGGTTCAAATTGCCCATCTTCCACCAAGCAGTCCTAACACTTCACCCACGGTGCCACCAGGGCTCCGCGTTCCTGTGTTTATCCGACTCCAAGAGCACTGTATTTCTTGGGCACCATTCCCTCTGCTCAGATCCTTTGTTCTCTTCTCTCCAGCTGGGTGTTTCTGCTCATGGTCCAGCGTCAGATCAGATGTCACCTGGGCTAGAAGTTCCCTCGGCTCCCTGGCCCAGGTTTTGGTCACTGTCGTGGAGCTTTCCCTAGTCAGCTCGGCTGTAGCCCTCCAGGCTTTTGATCTGTGGTCTCCATGATCCCTCATTCATGACCCGCTCGCCCACCATCTCTCCGCCATCTGCAGCGCATCTTTGGCACCTGCTAGAGAGGTAGCCTCACCCCTGGCCACTGCCTGGTCTGCTTCCAAACACCCCTGGATAAGAGAGTGTTCAGAGAGATTGGTGATCCCCGTATTAAGCCTCAGGTGGGCTGCTGAGAAAGTCACACACACCAGGACTCTGAAGACCCTTCCTCCAAGCCTGCTTGTTTCACCTTCGGAGTGATTCCCTCCCAACAGAGTCCTCAGACACCCACCCTCACCTCGCTGCCTGCCCACTCCTGCTCCAGGCCTCATTCAGACTGCGGTGCCCACGACTAACAGAGGTTTAAGGGTCATTGCCAGAGGGAGGGGCTGTTGCACACAGGGAGCGATTTGGATTCAGTTGCCCCTCCACTTGCTCCTCTTTGTAGCGGGGCTGCTCCGCGGATTGCTGTGTGAGGATTGGATGAGATGATCCACCACCTGCCCTGTAGTGCAAGTCTTCCTGGGAAAGGGACCGCCGTCTGTGGAACTGCAGCCTGTGGCTGTTGTTCTGAGGAGCTGGCTGGGAGTGTGTGTGTGTGTGTGTGTGTGTGTGTGTGTGTGTGCGCGCGCGTGCACGTGGTTCATGTCTGGCTGAAAGGTGAGGGGCCGGAACCCTGCAGCCCCTCTGTGGGAAGAAGAGGTAGCAGTCAGGGTCCGTCAAGATGGCAGCCACGATTCTGCTCTGCGGATTTGGTTTGTGCTTTGGTTTTCTGGCCGCTTGGTTCTTCTGTAACAAGGCTGAGTGGTTGCAAAAGACACTGCATGGATTTTCCCCCAACACTTCCCCAAACATTAGCTAGCTGGTCTGTTTTTCAGGAAAATGTTGGCAACTCTCAGATTACACAGTTCAAATTAAGAAACCCCAAACCCACTGCACTCCAGTTGATTCTGACTCATAGCCATGCTCGACGAGTGTTTCCATGAAGCAGATGGCCTCATCTTTCCCCACAGAGGAGTGCGCAGGCTTGAAACACCGGCTCTCTGGTGACACTTTAGGGTCAGGGTTGTACTGCTCACCTCCAAGTCAGTGGTTCAAACCAACCCACGTGTAAACCAGCTTCTCATCCACACCAAACGCACTGCCATTGAGTCGCTGCCGGCTCACACAGGGCGGAACTGTCCCTGGGGGGTTCTGAGACTGCCACTCTTTACGGGAGTAGAGAGCCTCATCTTCCTCCTGAGCAGTGGCTGGTAGTTTTGAACTGCTGATCTTGTGTGTGAGCAGCCCAAGGCGTAACGAGTATGCCAACAGGCTCTTCTAAACCAGGCTTGGTAACCCACCCTAACACGGGGTCAGGACAAGTTCCCATCGACTCGGTGGCAGTGAGCTAGGCTGCGGTGTAGTTCAATAAATAAAGGAGCCCTGGGGGCACTGTGGGTTAGGCGCTGGGCTGCTAACTTCAAGGTTTGTGGTTCAAGCCCACCAGCCACTCCTGGGGAGAAAGCTGAGGCTGTCTGCCGGCATAAAGATTTCTAGCCTTTATTGGAAACATGATTATGGTAGATTAAAATGACACATCGGCTCGAATGGTTAAAATCTTGTCATCCGATTTTCCTTTGTTATACTTTGAGTTTGATCTGGTTTTTAAAATATTCCCCACTTTTTTTTCTTCCAAATTGGGGGTTATCTCTGTTGTATTTGGTTATGGTTGGTTGCATTCTTGACTCTGCTTTGCATTTTTCTAAATTTTTTTGGATATGAAAACTGGACTAAGGGTTCCGGGGGGGGGGCCAGGCTGGGAGGCTGAGGTGGGGGGGTTATGGGGAGCTGATATCACATAGTACAAGAGGGAAGAAATGTTTTTGGAAAGTATTTATGATAGTGATTGTACAGCATTGCTTTAATATGAATGAACTATTGAATGGTATGATGTCTGGATTATGTCCTAATAACATGGCAGGGGCCGGGGGGGTGGGGGTGGGGAGGAGGTGATTAATAAAAGAAATCTCAACTTCCATGGAAAAAAAAGTTAAAACCATGGGAAAAAAGGTGTGCTGACTCAAAAGCCCTCTGTCGGGTCTCTGTGAGTGAAAAGTGGTTATTTGAGGTTTCCTTCAGTAAATGTGCTGGTGAGATTTGAGGGCCCTGCCTGTGCATGGGAAGGAGCAGGCGGTGTGGACACCCTGCAGGCGCTCCTAGGACGGGCCTGCCCCGGCCACCACAGACCATGATTTACTTCTTCTATCAACATGTGGTCATCACGGCGCATCTGAGTTTCAGAGCAACCTGTGGCATGGGAGTCATTGCCCCTCTGTCACGAGAGAGGAGGCGGAGGCTTGGTGGAGGGGAGGGGCTTGTCCGAGGACCCCTTGGAAGAGAGGACCCCACCGGGTTGGGCACCCAGGCGTCCCGACCCCGGGCCCCGGCTCGTTCCTCTTCTGTTACTGACTCACAGGGTCAGGCATGCCCCCCATCCCCACCCCCAGCAGAAAAGGCTGAGGTCCTGCCCACCCCTGAGTGTCCCCCTTTCCGTGCTGGTCTACAGAGGCAGGGAGTGCCACGTGACGACAGCGCGTGAGTGGTGGGGTCCTCCCACCGGTCTAATGCCGTCTCTTTCCCTCCGGCTTCCAGCCTTTGGCCCGGGCGACCTTCCCAACCTCCTGGGCCTGGTGGGGGACCAGCTGGGTGCTGCGGAGCGGAAGCGGCGCCATGCCAAGCCGGGCGGCTACAGCATCGAGGTGCTGCTGGCGGTGGACGACTCGGTGGTGCGCTTCCACGGCAAGGAGCACGTGCAGAACTATGTCCTCACCCTCATGAACATCGTGAGTGTCCCGGGACGCCCGGGGGTGACGCGGGCTGGCGGACCCGTCCACGTAGCTGACCGGCCCCCCCACCCCAGCCTGTTGTTGCCGGAGATGGGTCTGAGGGAGGCGGGCACTTGGCAACCGGGTTCCCTGCTGAAAGGGGCCTGCACCGACCTCGGGTCAGCGCCCAGGTCTGCCTGGGAGTCTCGGCTGGACTCACCTGTGCTCAGGTGACCCCCAGGCCGTCTGCAGCGGCCCTGGGCAGGGTGGAGTCTATGGGCATATTTGTGAGCCAGTGCTGGGGTGAGTTGGCAGACATCTACTGGCCTCACCAGCTGGAGAAAATGCCCCCAGTAAGGAGGGGGAGACTTGCCCCAGGGACTGAAGAGCGGGGTGGGACTTTTCAGGAACCCCACACTGGTATCTGCCCTTGAGCTTATTGGAAAGGTTACATGCACTTCAAAGGGTCAAAGCTTTGAAGTTTAGCATGTGGAACACTCCAACAATGCCTTCCGTGAACTTTATCATCAGCCACTTTATCGATCTTGCTGTGCATGTCAGGTGTAAGTGACATTTATCTCCTTGCCTAAATGTCAGTCCCTTGAGGGCAGAGGGTAGGCGTTTGAGCCCCAGCACAAAGCAGCCCTTGAGACACGCCTTGAGCAGTTTTTCTCTGAAGACACAGGTAGGCTTGTGGTGAGTCATGGGGGCTGGCAGTGCAGCACCGGCCCTGGTAGGTGGTCAGTGAGTGCGGGGTGAAGGGGGTGCTGGGACATGAACGGTGGTCAGCACGGGGTCTCAGCGGGCGATATCGGAATCAATCCAGGAGCAGGGTGGGGCCACCCAAACAGGCTCCAATTGCAGGCGCCCAGAGAAGGGTGGGTGTCAGACAGCCTGTGTTCACCGACACCTTACTTGGAAGTGGTTGTTATTCTTACCCCTATGCCCGGCATGTGGTTAGGGACCTGGAGAGCAAAGGCTACAGCTTGGAGCTGTTTGAGAGAGGTCAGGGAAGGGGAAGAATGGATGTAAGCATGAACACAGCCAGCACCCTTGACCCTCCCCCCACCCAGATTCCCTTCAAGCCCTGGGCTCGGCCTAAGATCACACAGCTGTGCGTACTGGCCTGAGTGAGTGGCCAGGCGAGGGTCAACCTGGGCCCTGGGGGAGCAGGAGTGGAGAGAGGGAGGGAAGAACCCTGGGAGCCCTCAGGTGCCGGGAGCCCAGGTTGTGGTATTTTGAAGCTGGGGAAAGAGAACTCAGGGGTGTGAGCAGTCCCTAGATGAACCCCCAGAATCCTTTAGTTCTTTGAGAAATACTTTTCAGGAAAAGGTGAAGCTCATTAGAAAATACAAACAATGATGTGGTAAAGAATTTACTCCCCTCACAGATCAGAGAACAAACCCAGGAGAGGCTGTAACCAGCTCAGAGAGTCCAATGCTGTAAAGTGACCAGATGCCCCACTTTGGAACAATTTTTCCCGTATCTCGTGGCATTTTTAAAAAGTCCTGATTTTTGGAAAGCTAAGGATTGGCAGGAGAATGGGCAGGGACTATATGGCTCCCCCCACCCCCGGCCCCGCCTCCCGTCAATGGTGTTCCACTTTACCAATGTTAAAGTCTAGTCACCTTACCCAAAGGACAGCACCATTGACAAAAGGGCTTCAGAAATTTGCAGGGGAAATTCTCTTATCTTTTTCATGCAATTTTTCCACAAAAAATTTTTTGAAGCCCTCTCATATGACTGGTGTCAGTTCCCATCAAGTTGACCCAGCTCAAGGCAGCTCCATCTGCGAACTGAACTCTGTAGGGCCTGTCTCTCTTTCAACTCGTTGTTGTGATTTGAGTAAAGGCTTCCAAAGCAGACCGCTTTCCCAGTCGACAGTTCATACACATGTTGTTTCATTTCATTGATTGCAATCCTCACCATGTCACCCCCTTCATCCTACTTTCACCCTGTGTTCCCCATTCCATTCCGTCTTTTCCCCTGTCCCATCCTGCCTTCTGAACTCTGTCCTTGGGTGGGTGCTCCTGGTAGATTGTCATAAAGAGTGCTGCACCTCTCTGGCATTGTGGCATTGTGCATTTCATAGACCTCGCTATTGTTTGGCTGCAAATTGAGCCACAGGGCTGAGTTCAATGTCAGGCTTGCAGGGTGACACAGGACACAGTTCTGGGGGTCCACCAGTTTCTCCCCAACCAGCGCACCGGGTCTTTTTCACGATGGTGAGTTTTGTTCCACGTTCTTCTCCCGCTTGATCTGGGACCTCCCATGTGGTCCCTTTCAGAGTGACTGGTAGTGGACACTAACGTGTCCTTCTCGTCTCAGGGCCATGGACACTGGGGTGTGACGGGCCCCTTCACCCTTGGACTGCTTTTGTTTCCAGTCGCTCTTCCTCACTCTGGATGGGGAGAGACTCACAGTCGCTCTCCACCCACTTAGTCCTTAGTGGCTGATTTTTGCAAACAGATGGTAAGCCTTTCTTCTAAAATGCCTAGAGGTGGACTCAACCTCTGATTTGTTAGTTAGCAGTCAAGTCAGACATATTAAGCACTTGTATCATGCAGGGACCCCTGGAAAGGTTTAAGCTCAAGAGTATTAAATGTGAAAATGGAGGCAAAAAACATGTCTTCCCACCCCTTAATGAGCAGGAGGGAAGAGAACTTAGCCTGAGCTGGAGGAAAGAGTGTTTGTATGTCTGTAGAATCCTGCAGTGCTGCCAGTTAGCAGGGATTCTATTTTTCTTGGATCCACAATCCATGCCCATGGAAGCAGCCAATCTGCCGCACAGGACCTCTTGAACCTGTTGAAGAACAAGGATGTCACTTTGAGGATGAAGGCGCACCTGTAATGATCTTTTCAGTCCGCCCAGATGCTGGTGAAAGTTGGACACTTTGATAGTCAGGGACTAAGGAAGATGGGATTGTTCTTCTGTTTGACTTATGGGCTCCTGGCAAAGACCATTGAGACTACCACAGACCACGGGGAGGAGCAACAGATTGAGCTTGGGAGAGGTGCAGCCAGAATGCTCCGTAGAGGCAGGGATGGTGAGACTTCCTCTCGTGTACTTTGGACTTGGTGTCCCTGGAGGTGGACCGCATGCTTGGGGAAGTCGTGGGAGAGTGAGGAAGAGGAAGACCCTCAATGACACAGTGGCTTCACCGGTGGGCTCTCGCAAAAGAAGGTTGTGCGGCTGGCACAGAGCCAAGCAGGGTTTCGTTCTGTTGCATATGGGCAGGCTGGTCACGAGGCACAGCCCACTTGACGGCCCCTGGCATTTGATGTCAAGTGCAGCGCCTCTCGGCTGTAAAGCTGCTTCTATAGAATTGGAATTTGCTAGGGGGAACGGGACTGCGGACAAAGCATTGTTTCCACCCAAGTGCAGATTCTCTCGCTCCCGTCCCCTTTATAGAATTTCAAGACCTGGGCCAGGAACCAGCTAGAGAGTCATGGTGGGTGCCAGGTGACTGGGGGTGGGTGGTGCAGGGAGAGCTGATGGTTTTTCTCATTTAAAAATCAAGTCCTCAACTCCTGGATCAGGGTGGCAGCCCCCCCTTAAAGACTGCCTGTGAAAGAGAGATTTCAACTGCTGCGGGGTGAGTCTCTTCCCCAACCAGGCCTGCCCTTGCTACCTGCTCTGACTCCCTGGCTTCTGGGGGGGGGGGCGTGGAATTGGGGTATGAGGAGAACATGGGGTGCAGAGTGGCGGAGAGCGGGTCGTCTAAGGAAAACCACCACTCTCTCCTTCCGGGAGATGCCCTGCCTTCTTCATCTCTTCCTTTAGAGAAGCCCTGCAGTCTTGGGTCCCTCCACCAGGACGTCTAGCGCTCCTCCCTCCTTCAGCGTCAGTGGGATGCACATACCAGTGGGTCAGTGGCTCTGGGGGACTGGAGCAGGTTCCCGCAGACCCAAGTCTTTGCTGTCGTCATTTCTGGTGAAGAACCAGTACTGAGCTGTCTCAGTGGCCCTGGGCACCGGGCAGGGCAAGGTTCTAGTCTGGGGCCGAGGTGGTAAGTGACAGGCATGCAGGGACCATTCACAGCAGCTTCAATCAGAGGGGATTTGTTGGAGGGAAGCTGCTTGAGGTCACCACAGACTCAGCGAGAAGGGAGCGGCGGTGTGGATCCCGGGCAACTAGGACAGAGGGCCTCTCTCCGTCTCAGCTTGTCCACTCGAAGCAATACAATCCCACGGCTGCAAACGAGAAGGCTGCTAAACTCAGATTCCTGCGCTTCCTGCGCTTAAGACTAAAGACAGAGGCCTGTTTCCTGTCTGCTCACCTTGCTCAAACCCTGTGGAACTTGGCCTGGGTAGTGGAGGTTAGTTGGAAAGTTGTTTTGGGTCATAGCTGTAGTGTGCTTGGGGCAAGGTGGACCAGGAGCTGTTGTGAGAAAGCAGGCAGTGAAGCTTGAAGGCAAGGACAGCTTCCACAGGCAGGACACCGCCGAGAGACAGGCAGGCACTCCCTTCCCACTGCCCGGGGCTGTGGGCACAGCAACACCTCGAGTCATTTTGAGAGAGCCCCTCCCCAAGCCCCAGACCCTTTAAAACTGTGAGCTCATTTATTGGGCCTCACAATAACCCTCTGCTTTTTACTCAGGAACCGAGGTGCAGAATGCTGCCTGTGAACTGGTCTCTCAGCTGCTAAGC
>PVJH01021527.1:0-38401 GCA_004026705.1 Nesogale talazaci | reverse complement strand
ACCAGAAAGCATCATTTTCAGACCAGGTACCCATATTTTCAATTTCTAAAGCAGAGTGATCACTGTAGGAACAGAATAATTTTGTTTGGGGAAGGTGATCCTTGGGTTGACTCTCAAAGCAGGAGTGAATGCAGCAGGGAAAGGGAGGCAGGACAAGGCACAGCTGCATGAGAGGAGATAGCCCAGTGCACACAGGGCTCACAGGGTGAGTGACAGGAAACAGGGTGCCATTGTTTCCCCATCTGCTGGCCCGTATCTCTGTATTGCCTGTCCCCTTCTGGTTTCTACTTCTGATTTGAAGGTGTAAAGTCTTATCTCATTTGACTTCTCAAACCTAGAGTACATCCTCCACTTATTATTTTTAAATCATTTTACAGGAGGCTCATACAACTTTTATCACAACCCACTCATCCTTTCATTGTGTCAAGGATATTTGTATATTTGTTGTCATCATCATTCCCAAAACATTTTCTTTCTACTTGAGCCATTGGTGTAGGTTCTTCATCCCCCCCACTCTCCCTTCTTTACCAACCCTTGATCATTTATAAATTGTTATTTTTTCACTTACACTGACCAGTGTCTCCATTCACCCACTTTTCTGTTTCTACCCCACAAGGAGGGGGTTATGTGTAAAGTCTTGTGATTGGTTCCCACTTTCTACCCCACCTGCCCCTTACTCTCCAGGTATGGCTACTCTCATTATTGGTCCTGAGGGGTTTATCTATCCTGGATTCCCTGTGTTTCCAGTTCTTATTTGTACCAGTGTACACCCTCTAGTCTAGTCTGATTCGTAAGGTAGAATTGGGATCATGATAGTGGAGACTGGGGGGGGGGGGAGGAAGCACTAAAGAACTAGAGAAAAGTTGTATGTTTCATCCCTGCTACACAGCACCCACGTCCTCCCCATGACCCTTCTGTAAGGGGATGCTTAGTTGCCTGCAGATAGGCTTTGGGTCTCCACTCTACACTCCCTCTCACTCACAATGATATGCTTTTTAGTTTTTGGATGCCTGATACCTGATCCCATCAACATCTCATGATCACACAGGCTGGTGTGCTTTTTCCATGTGAGTTATGTTGCTTGCCAGCTAGATGGCCACTTGTTTATCTTCAAGCCTTGAAGACCTCAGACACTATAGCTTTTGATAGCTGGCCACCATCAACTTTCTTCACCACTTTTGCTTAAGTATCTGTTTTGTCTTCAGAGATTGTGTTGGGAAGGTGAGCATCATGGAATGTCAGCTTAGTAGAATGAAGTTTTTCTTGCACTGAGCAAGTACTTGAGTAGAGAGAAGCACAATGTCCATTTGCCACCTTGCCTCCTAGTTCTTTCCTCTATTTCCTTTTACTTTCCTTTTGTTCCACTATTATGTTCAGCCTTCATTTGGGTTTCAGTAATTCCTCTCAGTTACATTGCCCTTAATCAAGCCCTGCCAGATTTCCAACACTCTCCTCACCATCGATTTTGGATAGCTTGTTGTTCGTTCCCTTATCCCTGAGTTTGTTAATACCCACTTCCTTCCCCCCCTCCCTCTACTCCTCCTCTCTCATACCCTCCCAAAACTATTAGTCCTATTGTTTTCTCCACCAGATTGTTTATCCTGCCTATCTTATCAAAATAGACCTGTAGAGATAATAATATATACAAGAAACAAGACAGGGGCTGAGCCCCGGTGGCGTAGTGGTTGTGCGCGGGACTGCGGCCCACTGGGACGGAGGTTCAATTCCAGCAGTGGGGCTGGGCCTCCTACTCCCACCACCGGGGAGCAGTGATGCCAAAAAAACAAAAAAGAAAGAAAAGAAAGAAAGAAAGAAGACAGAGCAAAACAAAGCAACAAAAGAAAATAAAAGAAAACAACAACAAAAACAAGGACAGAAACCAAAAAAAGAAAGAAAAGCCTGTAAATAGTTCAAGATCTGTTTCTTGAATGTAGGAGTTTTGGGGGTGCCATGCTCTGGTGGACTTCATTCTTTTCCCCTTGTGTTCTGTTGCACCCCTTAGTGTTTTGTCTCAGTGTGGTGGGATTAAATCAGGCTCAATTCCCACACTGTCTCCAGTGTTGTCCCCCGAAGCCCTATGAGTCAGAGGGACGTCATGTCTCCTAGTGGGACTGACCCTCTGGTCCTCGCTGTGCGTTGGCTGTTCTGTATGTCTTCTTCATGGGTTCCCATCATCCTCTGCGTTTTTCTCCATCACAGCCTTTATCTCTGAGTGTTAGAATTGCCTGTTCATTTATCTTTACCTCCAGGAGAGTAAAAGTTCCTTACTCATATTCACTGCTGCATTCCTAATTCCTGTCGGTGTCGAGCACATGAGAAAATGTCAAAGAAATATTTTTTAAATAAAAACCCTACATATTTCTTGTACTTAACATCACTTATAGGTGAGATCTTCACCTGGTACAGAGCTTCCCAACTCTGGGAAGTAAACAGTAAAGAGCGCAGAGTGGAGTGGAAGCAGTGTGAAAATGTGGAGATTGAGTCAGACCTCTAACTTCACAGGAGAGGAGGAGAATCAGCACCAGCCCAAGGCTGATCCCTGGAAGGCACAGATGAAACATACCTATATCTTCCAACTCTGAGACTATTGTTCCTGCATCCTCTACCGCGCCGAGGAGTTTGATAATTTTGTGAATTAGATACACAGAACTCACAGATTCTATTGACAGGGTTTTGTTTTGTTTTGTTTTTTAAATAACTAACAGGCTATGATTCAGGATTAAGTGTGACTCAGGATATAATTCTTGGTCAGGACAGTTCTTTGCTATGTCCACAGGTCAGGACTCTCCCTAAAGTCTCAGCTCCTTGACTTTTAGATCTCAGACCCTTCACTCTTGGCTCTCTGCTCCTTGACGTGGCCCCACTCTTGCCCTTAGCTCTGCCTTTAAGTGCCTGGAGACGGCCCACTCTGTCAGCAAGCTTCCTGCCTTGACACACTCAATTTTCTCATGCTCTGGCTTGGCACAGGTTGAGAGTTTAATAAGGATTTTATTCTTGTTCACAGGAAGTCAATAAAATTATTTTAGATAAGGTGTGACAAGGCCAGACTGAAGATTCACTAAACTCATGTGGTTTTGTTATACCTGAAATGACAATGACATGGGTACAAGCATTCATTCATTCATTCAAAGCAACTATATTAGTCCAGGTAGACTAGAGAAACCAATTCGTAAACATGCATGTGGATATAAGGGAGAGATTTATATACAAGAGGAATGGAACATTGAGAAAGCATCCCAACCCAGTCCAGTCCAAGGTTATAAGTCCGATAACAGCCCATATGCCCAATCCCAGTCTATAAAGTCTCCTTCTGACTCACAAAGCATGTGCAATGACCCCAGGACAATCACAGATCAGTGGATACAGAGTCTGTGTATCCAGCAGCAGTAGAAGCATCCCCGCGCTGGCAGGGGTCTTCCCAAGGCTCCTCATTTCCAGGTCTCAGGGTCCATCAGCAGTATCCATTGGCAAGAGAAGCATCTCAATGCTGGCAGAGAGTCTCTCTGTGGTTTTCCAAGGATTTCAGCACTGGCAAGAGTCTCCACGTGGCTTCTCTGGCCCCAGAGGTCTGGTTCCATCAGGGTAAGCCCATGGGGTTTTTCCTCCAGTTCCTCCAATCTCCAGGACATGTTGCTGTGTTGTCTTGTTAGTAGATCGTCTCCAAGAGACTGAGTCAAGTCTCTCTCCTCCAATTGGGGAACACCGCGAGGCTTCCCAGAATTCCCAGGAGAAAGCCATCCCCACATTGAGGCCTAACTGGCCATCTTCAGATTGACAGGCTAGACTCCACTCCTACACTCCCAGTGCTGAAATTGACACAGATCGGTGACTGCCGCAGAAATCCTTTCCGAGGGCCGATTACTGATGCCCTATGGTATTTTAAGGTTGAGTTTCTAACTGCAACATTGGCAGTTCAAACCCACCAGCAGCACTGTTGTACAATCTCATTCTATTTTATTTTCTGATAGTAGTGGCCAATGGAGTTGTGTAATGCTGCGGCCTTGCTGGCATAGTCCCTATAAATATTATGGGGCCAAACATCTCTACTTACTTACATGGTATCTGACTGCATTATTCCTGTAATCCAACTTGGATTTAATTAGGAGATGGGGCTAGTTTGAAATTCTTATCAAAAAGATAAGATTCTGTGTTTGGATTTTTTATTTAGTTCCCTCTTATAAAAGTGAAAAATAATAGACTGCAAAATTAACAAATTGCAGTGCCAGAAATAAAGACAAAAGATATCTCTTGTTTTGAAAGCAATTGTATACATAAAGTCAATGTGTGTTCTTGTAATAAATGATTCCCAGCTATTTACATATCAGGTCTGTTCAGTGGCTCAAGTTTCTTTTTCATCTGCATAATAGTAGTGTTAGAATCTTTGCAAAGTAAAATTTCTTCCAACTTTAAAACTCCATTTTGCCAAAAACATGAATAAGCTTTAACAGTCAGATTTCATAATAAACTCTGCACTCTGGTTTTTCTTATTATCCTGGTCCAAAAACCTCAGATGGCAAACCGATCTAAAATGAAATGACAGCAAGTCCTCATTCCAGCTTCAAAGTACAGGCAGACCCAGACTTAATGTATTTGAATGATGACAAACCACATTTTTAAAGTGTCATTTAAAAAATGATTTGTACTTTTAATATATGCATGTGTTCAATACATCTGTAAACTTCTATGTAATGTTTCCAACTTCCAAAGTTGAAGATGGGCTTTGTAAGGATATTGATAATAAAAGAAACAAAGAGAATGAAATAAGGAGCCAAGTGACTTACACGAGAAGCTATTTTATGATGACGTCATCAGGTGGAATCCTAAGTCAGGAGTCACCTGGGTAAAAAACTTCAGAGATACTAATGTGGGATCCAAATGATACAGAAAGGTAACCACAGAATAAGAACAACACTCAGTAAGTGTTGCATGTAGCTCTTGACACTGAAGATTTTGAGGAATAAACAGGAGTAGACCAAAGGCATCCTTATGTATGCATTATGGCAACAGTATCCGCCGTAATAAGGCATACACCTAATGGGAAGAGTCAGTCCAGGTGGTCGTTGGCAACCTTTCTAGTGCCATGCCACCATCGTGGGGGATGCCCTCACCAGCTTTGCGAGGACCAATTCCGTAGGCTCTAGTGACTGAGTATGGTACTGATTAGGGCACTTTAACAAAACAAGAAATAAGATTTCTTTCCAAAGAAGCACATGCTGTTATAAGAGGATATACATGTATACAAATATATACTCACGTGTACATATCAACTATTAATTTTCTATGTAAGCTTCCACCTAAAACAATAAACTATATATAACACAAAGCCAAAAATTCTGGTCTCTTTCCTTTTGTGAAGTCCCCTGCATGTCAGAGTAGACCTGTGCTCAAAAGGGTTTCCCATGGCTGGTATTTGGAAGTTGATCAGCAGGTCTTTCCCCAAGATGACTCTGAATAGACTTGACCTTCCCATCTTTTGGTTAGCCACTGAACTTCCAGAGAAGGATGTAGCCTAGGAAGAGGAGTTCCTATGGCTCCAGTGTGACAATGTCTATTTCATCAGTAGAGGATATTCTTCAGAGATTTGGCCTTAAGCTTCCAGATCTAGTCTTCCTTGGCCTGGAGCACGTTCTCCTTTCTATTAAGAACCTAGCGGAGTTGTACTGATACTAAGCAGTAAGTCAGGATTCATTGGCTTGAAGATTCTGCTCCTGGCCTCATTATTCTGAATACAGATCAACAGCCATAAAATCCCATAGCGAATAAATTAATGTCTAGCAAATATTTAGGGGGACGCTAGAAGCATGATACTACTGAACAAAATCACGATATGCTCTGTGAAGTGTTTGATTGAGATTTTTATTTAATTCTCTATTATAAAAGTGGTGACACATGCTTCCCATAGACACTGTTATCTCACCAGTGCTGTGCTATTTTCACATTGCTATTTAGAGAGCAGTCTTAGAGAGTTTCAAAAACGAACATAGAGAAGAAGGGTGAAAGTGATGGTGGGACAGGAGGAGGGTAAAAGAAACAGAGGAAAGATCTAGCAAGCACGGGTATGTACATATGTAAATATATTAATTCATAAAAATAGAGATATTGGCCTATGTACATATATTTGAATGGCAATACATTGAAAAAGTTGGATGGACTTTGGACCTCTGCTCAAACCCTTATTCAACACAAGAACACTTCGTTTAGACAACCTGGCATTCTGTGATGCTCACCCTCCTGACATGATCACTGAAGACAAAATGGGTGCATAAGCAAATGTGGTAAAGAATTAATGGTGCCCAATTAGCAAAAGATATAACATCTGGGGTCTTAAAGGCTTGAAGTTAAACAAGTGGCCATCTAGCAGAGAAGCAACAGGCCCACATGGAAGAAGCACACCAATCTTTGGGGTCATGAAGTGTTGATAGGATCAGGTACCAGGCACCAGAAGACTTAAATTGAACAAACAAAAAGCATACTGTTGGGAACAAGGGTGTCAGAACAGAGACCCAAATCCAGCTGTAGACAATGGGATGTCCCCTCACAGAAAGGTCACAAGGAAGGAATGAGTCAACCAGGGTGCAGAATAGCGCCAATGAAACACACACTATTCCTCTGGTTCTTTGAGGCTTCCTCACTCCCCACTACCAAGACTCCAGTCATGTCTGGACCTGAGCGTGTACACGTACAGAGAAGAGCTCACCTCACACAGAATCCAGGTGAGATAAACCCCTCAGGAACAGAAATGGGAGTAGCATACCAGAAGGATGGGGGAAGATGGGAGAAGAGGAAGGGGAGACCGATCACATGATTGACACATAATGGGGACGAACAACAGAAACATGGGTGAAGGAAGACAACAGTCAATGTAAGATATAAAATAATAATTTATAATTTATCAAGGAGTCATGAGGGTGGGAGGTAGAGGGAAGGAGAGGAAAAAGAGGAGCTGATATCAAGGGCTCAAATAGAAAGCAAATGTTTATGCTAATCCAATTGATGTGCAGATTGTTAGAAGAGCTCTAAGCGCCCTCAATAAAATGATCTTTTAATTAAAAAATAGAAAGCATTTATTCAGTACTTCCTAAATGCTCAATATAGTTAGCAACAATGCATAAAATAGCAACATCTAGCCCAAACAATCAGTATTTATAGAGCATTTATTAAGGTATTGGGCTAAATGCTCTATGTTTATTAGCTCATTTGGTCTTCATAATAATCTGGTGAGGTGGGGGTTATTATTATCTCAGGTTTAGAGAGGTAAAAGCTAAGGGTCAGTAAATTTGCCAAAGGAATCGAGTCAGTAAGTGTTGGAACCAAGTAAGGGTCAGAAACCTGTAAAAGGAAGAAAGAACGAAACAAGGTGTGCTTACTCCAGGTCTACATCTAGTCCTAGCCTTCCCTGTACATTTAAGAGGCATGCCAATGAGTGTGGGTGGGACAGTCTTTCCTGAAATCATGAAGGCTGAACAATCCAACAATGAGCTCCACGATGTAGATACGTGGCATGGCAGAAAAGGCCGCGACCTTGCTCTTGCCTGCACCTCCACCCCACGGCCCTTACCATCCATTATACAGTTGGTAGAACCCACTGCTGCTAGTGTTCAGAAAACCTCAAGCTATACGTGCCTTCCTGCCTTAGTGACCTTCCCCACCTTGATTGCCTGACACATTGACCTTACATCATTCAGTAAAATTTTCCCGATTTTCCCGCCAACAGTGTTGACTATTTCGCCCCCTGTATCAGCCTCTGTACTTCGTATAAACATGTAGGACTTATTCATTTATCCTTCTTGCCAGGAACTGGGGGACACAGAGTCCAATGACACTTCGGCAGAGGGAGGAATAGATGCTGCAGCATGGAGACGTACTGGGTTCTGTAGTGACTCCCATCAACTGAAATCAAGAATGAGTTAAGCTGCGTGGGTGTGCTGGAGAGTAGTGTGATAAGCGAAAATGGTTCAGCCCCATCCTCAGAATCAAAGTTGGTTTTTTGTTTTTTTTTTTGGCGGGGATGGGGAAGACACTTATAATCTGGCTGGGAGTTTATAGGAATCCGTGTTCCTGCTGTGGAGCAGGATGGCATCCCTCCTGCATCTTGAATTGCTTTTAAGCCCCTGTGAGGGAAGGCAGAAGCTGAAAGAACCATGGGAAAAAGAGACTTTGAGATACTCTGGGCACAAATTGTGCGGCAGTGGAGCCAGGGATGGGCCATCCTCCTCGAGGTTGGCTAGGATAACCCAGACGGCTGCATGCTGGGCGAGGGTGGATGTTTTCAGCACATTTCTGGTCGTCTCCTGGGCAAGGAATACAGGCATTTTCACAGTGGGCTCCGTCAGCTGTGGCAGGGGCAATGACTGTGGTGGTGGTGGTATAGAGATAGAGAGTATTGAGAAAAAGGAGCAAGGGAAGGGAGGAGTGAATGAACGTTGGGAACTCTGGTTTACAGACTGGTGGGGGAGTCTACTGGAAGACACCAGGGGCTTCCCACTTAGAGTTGTGGCAAGAACAGAACTGGGCCCACTGAAACATGGGTCGGTGCCAATATAACCACGTGTTATTGAGTCCTGGAGATAGCTGCGTGACACTTACGTGTTTGTGTGTCTGTGATGAGGCTGCTGCGTCGTCTTCATCTGCTGTTCCAGGACCTCACACAGGGCCTGACACACAGCAGCTAACGGCATCTTCAAGGACTGATTTTGTAAAAGAATTGGAAGAAGTCAGAGAACGGTGGGCGGGGAGCATCACACATAGACATACGCTGAATACGTGGTCCCTTTTCTGTTGACCAGACCCGATCTGGAACAGGAAACAAGCCAGATTTGTGACATGTCGTAGATTCTGACCCTTGTTGGATGTGTCCAGACAAATTCCGTGACAGTTAGAGAGTGAACTGGCTGCCAAGATGGAGAGGAGGGATCTCTTATGCCTGACCTTCTACAATCCTGTGGTCCCCCAAATAAAGGGGAACCGGAACTACCAAAGGGTGAGGAGGTGCCTCATTGTAGGTCAGTTGGGAAGAAGAGAGCTAATGTCAATAAAGGCAGGGCTAGACAGTCTTCTAAGGACAGAGGGGAAAGAGCACCCTGACGTGCTTCTTTTTCATTACAGGGGTAGGGAGAGATACCCATACATCAAACCCCCACTGGGAAATGAGGTAGAGAAGAATAGGAGATGCTGGGATCAGGGGTTATCTTCCTGGCTAGGCAACATTTCCCTCGTCCTTCTAGCCCAGCCTCCCCACCAACAAACATCCGAGTGCCTCGATGCCACCCCAGAGGCGGCAGCAGCATGTGGACCAGACATACAACTACATCCGAATGTTCTGTGGTAGTCTCTGTGGTTTTGGCCTCTTAATCCTGATCTGCATGTCCCCACTGAACTGGGTGCAGTTCCTGGTGACCAAGAATGGCCTTGAGCTCTACACAGGACTCTGGATCTCCTGCAACCATGAACTATGCTGGAACCACACACGCTCCTGTGAGTGCCAATATGTTCGATGCCACAGGCCCCCCCTGTGCAGGGAATCCTGCTACATCAACCCTTCATCTTTCTTCCTTCATCTTTTGGCCCTCGCCTCTCCAAACCCAGACTAGAACTTTGTGTGTCCTTTCTCCCCTGGCCCCAGGTTGGTTTCTCTCCTGAACAATGAGCCGATACACTCTTTACTCTCCAGGAAGGGTCCCTGGTGGTACTGTGGGTAGCACTGGGATGTTAACTGCCTGGTCTGTGGTTCAAACCCACAGTTGTTCCAATGGGGACAGAGAAGGTGGTCTGCTCCCAGAACGTTTCACAGTCCTGGGAAGCCTGTGGAGAACTGGTACTCTGTCCTAGAGTTCAAATTGACGTGATGGCAGGGAGGGGGTTTTGTCTTTGGCTCTACTCTGGGAAGAATGTCTTTGCCACTTAAAAGGTGCTAGGGTGAAATGATGTGATCACTATTTCAATGTGGCTGATAGAAATACAGAGGAGAAGTGACTGATCATAGCTGGAACAGGAAGCAAAGTGTCTTGACCACCGTGAGATTTAACTTTCAAGGTCAGCTTGTTCTTTTGCTAGCAGTAGACAAGAACATAACTGTCTGTCTGATATGTAGTACTGAAGAACAAATGCCTACTATTGAGGGTAAATTGCTTACAGAAAATTTTAGATTACTGTAGATAAAATTGAAGATATATTTTAAAATCAGTTTCTGAGATGGAAAAGACACATGCACACATTTTGCAATCAGAACCAAGACTTAGAAGAAAGATATAACTCCACAGTTTTTATACATAAGTTGTATACATTTAGACAGAGAAACATGCAAAGAAAGTACACAAATAACATATTCATTTCTACTTTTAGAGAACCAGGGTCACGGATGATGGAGGCTAGGCATCTCCACCCAATTTTACTGTCAGCTATTTGACCATAGGCTCAACTAAGGGGCGGGCTCTTGAAGCAGCATCTTGGGGTGAAAACAAAACCAAAAGCGGGCAGGTAATTCCATGACACCTTCCACTAAAAAGAGAAACTAGAGAAAATAAGAAAGATAAGAAAAAAAAAACAATGACTATAGAAATACATTTTTCTGGGGCTGAGCCCCGGTGGCATAGTGGTTGTGCGCAGGACTGCGGCCCACTGGGACAGAGGTTCAATTCCAGCAGCAGCTCCACAGGAGCAAAAGGCTGGGCGTCCTACTCCCACCACCAGAGGACAGTGATGCCCCCCCAAAAAAGAAATACATTTTTCTGCCACAAAATAGCAGCTGCAACCCACTGGGATGGAGGTTCGATTCCGGCTCCCAGGAGCAAAGGCTGGGCCTCCTACTCCCACCACCAGGGCAGTGATGCCTAAAAAAAAAAAAAAAAAAAAATAGCAGCTGCAAATGTCTAATAAGCATAGAAAACAGTATTTTGATTTCAAACATTGTTTTTAAAAGGCAGATCAAATGAACAATGGGATATACTTTTTCAATCAGAATCAACAGAGGTTTTTAAACAATAATGCACAAGGCCGTGTGCTCCTGTATCCACTGAACACCCAAAGCAAACTCACTACCATAGTAGAACTGCCCCTGTGGGGTTTCTGAGACTATAGCTCTTTGTGGGAGCAGAAAGCCTCCTTTTTCTCTCTCGGAGGGTTTGGTGGTTTCCGACTAATGACCTTGAGGTTACCACCCACTCTATCCTCAGGGGTCCTCCCACACCCACTGGGACCAAGTAAATTAGTATAGCCAAAGCAATACTGTAAAGTGTACCCAGACACCTGAAAATCTTCATCTTCTCTGACTCAGTCATTCCACCCCTAAAAATTAATTTTAAAGAACTGATATCAAGGGCTCAATAGAAAGTAAATGTCCAGAAAAGAATGAGGGCAACATATGTACAAACATGGCTGACTCAAATGACTCATGGATTGTAATAAGAGTTGTATGAAACCACCACCCCCCCGATAAAATGATTTAAAATAAAAAAATTGGTTTAAAAGAAAAAATAGAAAAGGATTAAAAGATTTAAACCTAAAGGTTCAGTAAGCTGTGGTGATATCTATCTAACTGGCTGTCCAGATTGGAATCCAGGTCTTGAGATTATCATTTAAATATTTAATGAGGGCTGAGCCCTGGTGGCGTAGGTGGTTGAGTGCGGGACTACGACCTGCGGGCTTGGCGGTTCAAGTCCAGCGGTGGCTCTCAGGAGCAGCGCTGGGTAGCTCCCACGACCACCAGAGGGCAGTGATGCTCCCCCCAAAAAATATTTAATGAGTTAGATTCTCGAAATGTAAAGCAGCCAATCATTTATTTCCTAGAACTTTGAGTACACCTTTGAGAGATCCTGAAAAAGCCAAACAAGGAAGTCCTTTAGGAACATAATTATAAGTCAAGTATCCATCTCTATTAAGTTGTGTATAGATAAAACTGTCTAGAGAAACAAAACTATGTATAGATATCTAAGAAGGGACTTTAAATCAAGAAGTAACTTAATATCAAGAAGGTATCCCAGTCCAGTCTAACTCAAGTCTACAGAACCAACATTAGTTGAAGTCCTCTTCAGGCCAATACCGCTGTAGGCCGATGATGCAGAAAGCATGATGACTCAAGATGCAGGAAGATCACCTGCCAATGGGTACAGAGTCACGTGCATCCAAGGTCAGTGGAAATATGGCAAGGCGCTGACAGCTCTCAAAGTTGAATGTTCACATGAGACCACCCTGGAAGCAGCGAGGGCCAGAGGCAGAGAGGGGGAAGATGTCCCCCATGTCTCTCTCATAAAAGTCACACCTCCAGGGGGCATCATCAGGTTGTGATCTGATTGACAGGTGGACTCCACCCCTACACAAATGCAAGTTGACATAAAATCACCTGTCGTTTTACCATTATTTTCAATGTCAACTAGTCCTAGTCCAGTGATGAAGTTTATAATACAGATCTCACAAGGAATTCCCAAAACCTTATCATCCTGTGACAATAATATGATGCTATTATTACCCCAATACATTATGGTCCAAATTCAAAAACATCAGGGTCTTCTCTACGGGAGTTAAGGAATTTGGGTCCCTTTCTTCTTACCACCAAGAGTCCTGATGATTTTGTGGATGAGTCATTGGGCTGCTAACTCCAAGGTTGGCAGTTCAAACCCACCAGCCACTCGATAGAAGAAAGATGAGACTTTCCCTTCCAATAACAATTTTCAATCTCAGACACCCTATAGCTAAAGTGACCAGATTTTAAGTGGGACACCACTGACTGGGTGAAGAGGGGGTGTTTCTTGATTAAAATTTAGTCTATATGGAGCAACAAAAATTTTCATAGAATGCAAAAAATAGTATTGTAATATATTTATTTTAATCTTGAAATGCTGTGGGGCATTGTTGAATGGTTAAAAAGTGGGATGTCTATTCACGTTACCTATAGAGGATGGTATGAGGCTCAGTAGTAGTGTGGGTTTGGCCTCCTTACCCTTAGTAACTTCTGAGAGTTCTGCACAGGCTATCTCAGGTGGGCTCAAGAAGGCAATTAACCTTCTGCCTTGGTCTCACTTCAGACCATCCTGCCTCTGTGTCTGACCTCACCTGACTCTAGAGGACAGGGGGCTTTGCTGCTGTGGCTGCAGCTAATGAGAGAAAGGACTGGGAGGAAGGTGTGGGGTGGGGGTAGAGGACACTGTTTTCACTTGCTACTGGGTGGAGACAACACTTCCCCTAATCCTCTACATCATAAATGAGAACCGACCGTAATGTAAAGGAATGTGTTGCCTCAGAGAGTGACTTGAATTATTTTGAAGAGGGTGAAAACGGAAGTTTAAAAAAAACCCTGCAATTCACAAATGCGGTTTTATTTATTTATTTTATAAATCAGTTTATTGGGGTCTCTTACAGCTCTTATAACAATCCATCCATTAACTGTATCAAGCACATTTGTGCATAGGCTGCCATCATCATTTTCAAAACATTTTCTTTCTACTTGAGTGATTGGTATCAGATCCTCTTTGTTCCCCTCCCTCCCTGGTCCTCCTACCTCATGAACCTGAAGGGAGAAATTTTAGCCAAGATGCTGCATAGTCTTGAACTAGGCCTCTGGGAGGACCCCACAGTAGATGCTTCTTGGCCATGTAGCTTTGCTTTGTGCTCGCCCTCCAACTGAGCTACCAGGGAAGATGTCATCGCTTCTTAGCCAACATGCCAGGTCTCCAACCAGGATCTTTTCCATTTGAGAACCATCCTTCAGGGCACTTTCCCTGACTCAGGACATTACACCTTACCTTCAAAAAACAAAAACAAAAAGCACCAAACTCACTGCCATTGAGTTAATGCTGACTCACGACGACCATATAGGAAAAAGTAGTCTGGCCTCTGGGAGTGTCAGAAAGCCTCCTCTTTCCCCCTCCGAGTGGCTGGTGGTTTCAAACGGCTCTTCTAGCCTGGAATAAAGGCACAGTGGTAGCTGCATGGAAGTTTGCTGTGATTATGCACTGTCAAGTTGGTTCTCATGCACAGTGACCCCAGGAACAGCAGAGGGAATAAGCAAATTGAATTGCTTGCAGCCACATGAGTTACCAACCTGACACTGACTTCTAAGTTTGGGATTTGTCAGCATCCACAAGTGCACGAACCATTTCCTTGACATTTCTCTCCAGTCCTCTAATATACTATATATTATATATATACACACACATATATATATGTACAGTGGTTAGCATGTGTAGCTGCTAACCCCTGTTAGTGGCTCAAATTCACAAGCCACTCTGCAGGGGAAGTTGCGGCAATACACATTGCATCCCTTTAAGTCACCAACCAGCACATAAAGCAATGCTTGCCATCATTACCTATTAGAGTCGAAGATCAAAATAACAATGAGATCCCTCACCCCAGTATTAATAGTAAAGTTAAAAATCAAACAAACAAAAATAGTAAGTGCTCTGAGGATGTGAAGTGGCTGCACATCTGTACACTGCTCATGGGATTGTAAGGTGGTACGAACACTGGGAAAAGCCCCATGGCCCTTCCTTTAAAAGTTGAAAATGGAATACCGTACGATGCAGCCAGCTCACGACTACACTGCATGTCCTGGAGAAATAAGAGCGGTGACATGCATGTAGACATATACACACCCTGTTCATCACAGCATGACTCACAGTGGCAAGAAGATGGAAACAACCCAGATGTCCATCCGAGGCAGAGTTGATAAACACACGGTACTACCTATCCGGGGGGAGAGTAACATTGAACTTATGAAACACCTTAAAACTCGCTTGGACCTAGAGGACATTTTGCCGAGTAAAATACTTCAATGGCAAAAAGACAGATATTGTATGAGACCACTTCTCTAAAAGGTCAAGAAAAGGTCTTCCCACAATAGACAACATTCTTTGATGGTTGCTAAGGGTCGGGGTGGGGTGGAGAAGGAAGGATGAACCACCAACTCGAGGGTAGGCCATAATAACTCGTGTGCAAAGGGGGTAATAGATAAGAGAAAGGCCAGGCGAAAAAATGACAAAGGTAAAGGACGATAATGGGAAGAGTACAAAAGTTAAAAGCAGCAGAGGTGAATAACACTAGACACATAACCCTGCAGGACAATAGTCAACAGTTGCATGTTTAGACAGACATGTAAACTGCCTAGGTGAGAGGAGTGGGATGTAGGCACACACATGTAGATAGGCTTAGATAGGGTTGACAAAGGATATAGCTACATAAGTATTTGTCTATGCTGCAGACACATGCTTGACTATAGTCCAGCATATAGAGAGCAATCAGGAAAACTTCTTAGCCATAACTAAATTCCTTGAGAGTCTGAGAGCTCAGGATTAGAGGGACATTCCAACTGAACTTCACCTTGTCCTGGTTCAAGCAGACGAAACATAAAATGAGCATCAATTGGTGCCACATCCAAATTTCTAAGTTTACAATCAGATTGGTCACACAACAACAGGTAACTTGTTGAGTAATGAATAGGAATATTGACTGATTAAAATTAATGATAGCCCTTCCATAGTGTAACCATTTAAAATTATGTTTACAGCAGGTGAATAGTGATCTGAGAGAAAGCTTATAATGTTGCCCCTTTTCTTTATCCAAAATATTTTATTTATTTATAGTTTGCTGGGTAATGTATCCCTATTTGGGATTCCCTCTTAAGACTCCTACATTTCCACTGATGGAAGGAAGGCAACAGCAATATTGTTGGCCATATTTGTAAGAGATTAGTTTGTGAATATGCAGATGTGAGGGAGACAGCCCTAGATGTAAGGGAGGCTGGGAATTTTAAAAATATACTTGATTTTATTTTTAGTGAAAGTGTACACAACAAAGCCCACACACACCCAACTGTACAAGAACAGTTCGATGTCGTTGGTTACAATCTTCATATTGTACCCTCATTCTCACATCTCTACTTACATTATCAAAAGATTTTTCTTTGTCTTCTACTTACAGAAGTCCATGTGTATAGTCACCGCTTGAGTTGTTGCAAAAAGAAAAAGATATTTACTATGAACAAGGCTTGCAAAATTCTACTATGCAATCTCCAGCTTCATTTCTGTCACGGAGACTGTATTTTCCAGCTACTGACCCCTTTCTCCTGGTAGTCTAGTGGTTATGAGTTGGGCTGTCAACAGTAAGGTCAGCAGTTTGAAAATCACCATTCACCTCCCAGGGAGATTTGTAAAGAGTTACCATCTTGGAATCTCACAGTGAGCAGTTCTAGCTTGTCCTCCAGGTTCCACCCTGGGTAGGAATGGACTCAATGGCATAATTTATTCTTATCATAGCATTTTGAAAATCAAAGAAATCGAAGAAAGAAATAAAATACGAGGCTAACAGTGGTTGCTTCTGGGTCTTGGAGCTGTGGGTGACATTCTTCCTGCTTCTTAGTACGTTTGTATTCTTTCTTATGTTTGTATTAAACATGCATTGCTTTCAAAATTAGAACCAGAAAGAAGAAAACATTTTCATTCATCTTGTGATATTAAGGTTACACTGCTTATAAGCTAAATGTAATGTGTTCTATAACTAAATTTAACGTGTTAATTACCTCAGGAGGGTTTGCATATTATCTTTAGTTTACCAGTGACAGCTTTATCCTTCTGTTTAAGGAATTCTGGGACTCAATGATGAATTAGGAAAAAAGATTCTGGGGCTGAGCCGCGGTGGCGTAAGTGGTTGAGTGCGGGACTGTGGCCCGCAGGTTTGGCGGTTCAAGTCCAGCGGCGGCTCTCAGGAGCCGTGCTGGGTAGCGCCCACAACCACTAGAGGCAGTGATGCCAAAACAAAAAACCAAAAAAGAGAGGAAAGAAGATTCTTATAACTGCCCCTGATGCCACACAACAATCCTCATTGTCCTCACTCCTTTCTCTGCAGTCTGTCTGTCTGTCTGAAAGGAATGTCTCCACTGGACTAACCAAACCTCTTCCTTTCCCCTTCTTCTTGGCAGACTACCTCCAGTTCTCCAGGGGCTTCTTCCTCATCTCTGTCTTTACCATACTCATTGCCCTTGGATGGCTCTGCAGTGCTTCCCTCCCTAGAAGAGGAACTGTGGTCACCAACTTGGATCTGAAGGTATCCATGCTCAGCTTCACCTCAGGTACAGACCTAGACTGGCAAGATAAGACCATGGTAAAATTTTCAAGGTAACAATGACTCTCTAAAGGGCTTTCATTCCCCTTTTTTCATAGCCTTTCATTCTTTTTCACTTTGACACTAAGCTTCTAGCCCCTGGCCCCATCTCATTGTATAGAACACACCTTAGCTGACCCATACCATTCTCTTTCCCATTTAGGGGACCCCCTCCCCAAATACCTTTCTTTTTGATCCTTGCCATGCATATGATTTTTGGAGACAGAAGATAATTTGGTGGGGGCAGGGTGGAGACATACTGGAAAGTTACAGATTTTGACATCTCTCCTTTGGGTCCTAGCCACTTGCTTGCTTCTGTGCCTCATCTTATTCCTCATCCAAGTCCATCGGCATAATAGGGATGTTCTGGACTCAAAAGTACTATGGACCTATTATCTTAGCTATTGCGGTGACTTCTTATATGTGTTTGCGGGTGAGTCCTCCTTTTGCCCTATGCTAGAAGGGTAGATGGGAAATCCCTTCTAGACAGGGAGGGCACTAACCTTACTCAGACCCTTTTTACACTGAGGATAGTGTGGTACCAGAGAGAAAACGTAGATTCTGGAGTCAGGAAACTTAGACTTATTAATATTGTATCACTGAGGCGAGGACAGAGTGAGTAAGTTGCCTAAGACTGCACAGAAAGTGGCGAAAGTATAGCATGCACCCAAGAGTTTCAAGCTGTCCCTTAACTCAGAGTGAGAAACACCACAATGCAATGGGAGCAAGGAGAGCAATGTAACTCTACTGTGGGAGGAGATGGCTAGCTTGACGGAAAAGAGGGTTTAGAATGAGTGTCGGAGGGTGATTAAAAAATTCTAAAAGCCAAAAGACCAGTCATCTATTGAACCTCACCTCAAATTATTCTTTCTCTAGGGATAATGTCCTTTCTCAACCACATCACTTACAAACCTTCTTCTCAGGATCAAGATGTTTCTGTGATTCCCACAGAGAAGTCAAGGCTGGGGTTTGGTCCAGTGACGACTGCTGAAGATAAAGATTCAGAGTCCGAGGAAGTGTTTCAAAGTGAGGAAGAGACACCAAATGCAGAACTATGATAATGAAAGGAAAACCTTACCTGCTATTCTTAAAAAGTGAAGAAGGAAACATCTAATAAAGTTGCGAATGATCATGCATATTTGCCTTAAGCTGGATTTTCTAGAAGAACAAAATCAGTGAAATACATGTGTATGTATAAAGTATTATGTAGAGAGAAATAATCTCGAGACTTATTTCAAGGAAATGGCTTTTGCAGTTGTTGACCTTGACAGGTCCCAAATAGGTGTGTTGGACTACAGACTTTACTTTTATTTTTTTTCTAACTACAGGCTTTTTCATAGGCTGATGAACTGGAATTTAGCAAGTCAGATGGAAGGCTGATTGATTACATTCCAAGAAACAGGGGTCCCATGCAGGATGAAGAGAACTTGAGCTTTGCCAGAACATGCATATATACTGGATATAGGCTATACACCTGAAGGAATACCTTTTTAACTGACTGGCTGTTCACATCTGAACATGTGTGTGTGTGTGTGTGTGTGTGTGGTGATTACATCTACTAAACTATTAGGAATATGGCTTATTGAGTTAAGACATAACTTAAACCTTCACAAACTTCTAGGAAACTCTCCTAAGATCATGTCCATTATTGACATACTAAAGGTAAGATTGTGTGTTGGGAGCCAAAATAGATATAATAGATGGAAAGTAATGAGAACTCATTTAAAATTTATTTCTTTTAAAATCATTTTATTGGGGGTTTGTATAACTCTTATCACAGTTCATACTTTCATCCATCGTGTCAAGTACGTTTGTACATTTGTTGACAACATCATTCTCAAAACATTTTCTGTCTACTGGAGACCTTGGTAACAGCTTCTAATTGTTTCCCTCCCTCTGCAGTCCCTCTTCCTCAAAAGCTTTTTGATAATTTATAAATTATTATTATTTTGTCATGTCTTACACTCTCTGACATCTCCCTCCACTCACTTTTATGTTGTCTGTCCCCCAGGGAGGGGGTTATATGTAGATCTTTGTGATTGCTTCCCCCTTGCTACCCCACCTCCCTGTCCCCTTCTGATGTAACTACTCTCATTATTGGTCCTAAGGGGTTTATCTTCCCTCGATTCCCTATTTCCAGTTCTTCTCTCTGCCAGTGTACATCCTCTGGTTTAGCTGAATTTATAAAGTAGAATTGGGATCATGATAGCGGGGAGAGGAAGCATTAAAGAACTACAGGGAAGTTGTATGTTTCATCATTGCTACATTGCACCCTGACTGGCTTGTCTCCTCCCTGCAACCCTTCTGTAAAGGGATGTTCAGTTGGCTACTAATGGACTTTGGGGCCCCACTCCCCCTCATTCACAATGATAAAATTTTTGGTTCTTTGATGCCTGATACCTGAGCCCATCGACACCTCATGATCATACAGACTGGTGTGCTTCCTCCATGTGGGCTTTGTTGCTTCTAAGCTAGATGGACGCTTGTTTATCTTCAGGCCTTTAAGACTCCAGATGCTATATCTTTTGATAGCCGGGCACCATCAGCTTTCTTCACTGCATTTGCTTATGCACCCACTTTGTCTTCAGCAATTGTGTTGGGAAGGTGAGCATCACAGAATGCAAGTTTAATAAAACAAAGTGATCTTGCATTGAGGGGGTATTTGCATAGGAACCCAATGGCCATCTGCTACCTTAATGATAACCCTATAAATATAGGCACAGAGACCTATTTCCCCATCATATATAATTATATTTATATATGTACATACTTGTATTTAGATCTGTAATAATGTCCTTCGCCTCCCAATTCTTTCCTCTATTTCCTTTTACTTTCCTATTGTCCCACTATCATCTAAACCTTCATTTGGGTTTCAATAATTCCTCTTGGTTACATTGCCCTTGATCAAGCCCTACCAGGCCTCCAACACCCTCCTCCGGATTTGGATCACTTGTTGTTCCATTATTCCTGGGTTTGTTAACACCCACTTCCTTTTCCCACCTCCCCCTCTCCCATGTCCCTCAGGAACCATTGGTTCCATTGTTTCCTTCTTCAGATTGTTTACCCCACCTGCAGAGATAATAATATGCATAAAAAAACAAATCAACAAAACAACAACAAAAACCAATAACAAAAAAGAGAGAGAGAGAAAAGCCTGTAAATAGTTCAAGATCTGTTTGTTGACCTTTATGAGTGCTTTCCAGTCAAATCTGATGAGGTGCCACACTCTGGCCCCAAAGTCTATTTTTGGTATTCCCGGGGGACTTCCTTGCTCTGTTCCCCTTGCTGTTCTGTCGCACACTCTTAGTGGTGGGGTTAGATAGGATGCAATTCCCATACTATGTCTCCAGTGTTGTCCCCCATAGGGCTATGGGTCAGTGAGGGATGTTGTGTCTTATAGTGGGGCTGGCCATATGGTCCTCTCTGTGCTTTGGCTGCTCTGAGCGGGGATGTTGTCCTCAAGGTTGGGTGGGCCACGATGTGCTCCCCTCTCTCTTCTTTCCCCTTCATTTGCTCCTCTGTGCTCTGATCAGACATGTCCCTCTCCCTGAGCTGTCCTCTGAAATAAATCCTTCTGGGGAGAGTGGGGCTGTTTAGACTATATTTCTAAAGAAAAGAAAATTAATCTCTAGAAATGAAAAAACCTGGCAATAGATGTAGTTCGATCAGGGATCTCTAATCTCTTTATTAAGTATGGCTTTGGGCACACTCAGGATGGAAGGCAGTTGGATTTGGAGTATAGAGTTGGATCTAAATTAAAGACTACTAACAGAAATGAAACAAAGATCAATAATATCTACCACCTTAAGGAGTTTGAGTGGTGCTGGATGGATTCAGAGAAATTTACTAGGTTCAACTTCCTACAAGAATATAAAATGTGGGACTGAGCCCCGATGGCGTAAGTGGTTGAGTGCGGGACTGCGGCCTGCGGGCTTGGCGGTTCAAATCCAGCAGCGGCTCTTAGGAGCAGCACTGGGTAGCGCCCCCGACCACCAGAGGCAGTGATTACCAAACAAACAAACAAGAATATAAAATGTTTGCTTCTCCCTAAACAGGGATATACTTTAACTAGGAATCCACAACTTGCCTGAAAGTCAATACAAAGTTGTAACCCTATGTTTGTGACTCCAGATAGGTGGTGGTGATGGGAGGAAGTTGATTCCCTAAGCATCAAGTATGCTTTGCTGAGTGAAATGGAGCTGAAGGTCTTCCTTCATCATAAGTATATATAGAACAAAGTTGACAGTATTTTTCTTGTTTTGCATCCCCTATAAGACTATGGAGTCGGGCTGAGCCCCGGTGGCATAGTGGTTGTGCGCGGGACTGCGGCCCACTGGGATGGAGGTTCAATTCCAGCTCCACGGAGCAAAGGCTGGGGCCCCTACTCCCACTGAAGGCAGTGATGCCCCCCCCCCCAAAAAAAAAGACTATGGAGTCAAGCCAGTCAGGGTGCAGTACAACACTGATGAGCCATACAATTTTCCTCTTAGTTCTTTAATGCTCCCTCCCCACCCCCACTATCATAATCCCAATTCTACTTTACAAATCCAACTAGACCAGAGGATGTACATGGGTAGAGATAAGAGCTGGAAATACAGGGAAACCAGGACAGATAAACCTCTTAGGACCAATAATGAGAGTAGCAATACAAAGAAGGTAGGGGGAAGATGGGGAGAAAGAGGGGGGAACCAACCACAGTGATCTACATATAACCCCCTCCCAGGGGGACAGACACCACAAAAGTGGGTGAAGGAAGACAGTGTAAGACATGACAAAATAATAATCTATAAATTATCAGGGTTCATGAGGGAGGGAAAAAATGCAGACCTGATACCAAGGGCTCAAGTAGAAAGCAAATGTTTCGAAAATGATGATGGCAGCATATGTGCAAATGTGCTTGACTCGATGGATGGATGTGTGGCTTGTGATGAGTTGTATGAGCCCCCAATAAAATGATTTTTTTTGTGGTTGTAAATCTTTTTTTATTAATTTTTTTTCATTTAAATAATTTTATTGGGGACTCTTACAGTTATTGTAACATTCAATACAAAAATGATTTTTTTTAAAGAAGAAGACTGTTGCCTTGGTGACATAGTTTGCTTGACTGCTAACTCAATGGTTTGACATCACGAGAGAAAGCTACTCAGTTCTACCTTTCCTGTAATGTTGCTATGAATTGGGATCAACTTGCTGGCATTCGATTTCAAGTCTAGGTAAGGAGGTGAAGAGCAGTGATTTAAAGCAATCACATGGATTTATTGATCCTACAACTCTCTTCCCAGCTCAGACAAGGTGCCATGTAATTTTTCCTTACAGAAGATCTTGGACCTTCATTCTATCTTTTATTCCTTTAGTAGCTGCCACCACAATTCTGTTGATAGACCACTCTCCTTCTCTTCCTCATGTCTGCCAATGGAATAGACTTTTGTCCAGCTTCACCCCTTGGTGTTCTTAAAGATAAACTCCTGGACCCCTGTTGATTAATTTATAGATTTACTAGTAACTTTTATAGAAAACAAAAATATCAGACATGGATATCTGAAAACAAAAATATCAGTCCTTGATCAGCAATTCGCAAACATTTATAGAAGCTAACTGGAAACTATTTCAGTAAACACTACTGCTTTCATCTCTTTGGGTAGAAGCGCAATGGCAAATGCATGTGTTTGACCATGCTCAGAGAAATGGACACAAACATATATACATATACATCCCATTAAAATAGTTTTATTCATGTATAATTCACATATCATACAATTAAATTGTACAATCACATTAGGAAGAATTGTGCAATCATCTCCATAATCAATTTCAGAACATTTTCTTCTTGTACTCATTGTTTTTTGTGGGCATCACTGCTCTCCAGTGGTGGGAGTAGGAGGCCCAGCCCCACTGCTGGAATTGAACCTCCGTCCCAATGGGGAGCAGTCCCGCGCACAACCACTACGCCACCGGGGCTCAGCCCACTCGTTGTTAGAGCCCCACTTGCCCTCAGTCTCTCCACCATGCCCCTGAGTAATTCTTTTTTTTTGGGGGGGGGCATCATTGCCCTCTGGTGGGAGTGGGAGACTCAGCCTTGCTCCTGAAGAGCTGCTGCTGGATTTGAACTGCCAACCCAGTGGGCCACAGTCCCGCACTCAACCACTACACCACTGGGGCTCAGTCCCTGAGTAATTTTTAATACACTTACTGACTATAGTTTTACTTATTTTGGGTGTGTTATATAGAAAATCATATGAACCACAAACAAAAACAATGATAAAACAAAACAGAGAAAATCCTCAATTGAAAGCAGAAATTATCTTAGAATGAAATAATTTTAAAATGGTTCCAAAGGGAAATCACATGACAAGGTGTTAACCTAACTGCATCTGCCATAATTGCTTTTACAAACCTTTATGATCTCAGATACTATTCTTTTTTTATGTATTTATTTATATTTTTCTAATCCAACCCTAATCCTAACCCTCTCAGGTACTATTCTTTCTGATAGCTGGGCACCATTTGGTTTCTTCACCACGCTTTACTGTAACACGCATCTCTTCAGCGGTCTCTTCATGAAGGTGAGTGTTGAGTAGGTCCATATCATAGAAACTAATTATTCTTCAGGGGCTAGAAGTAAGTGGGTGCCCCAAATCTATTCATATACCACCCATGGTTTACGTAGGCCTCTGGTTCCCTTTAAAGACACCATTTTTAAGAGACAATATTATTTTATGATAGAAAACATTATAAAGCACCCCTTTGGAGAATAAGATGATTCTATTGTTAGTTCAGCTGATGATACAAAAAATTTGGTCTAGGGCTGAGCCCCAGTGGCGTAGTGGTTGTGCATGGGACTGCGGCCCACTGGGACGGAGGTTCAATTCCAGCAGTGGGGCTGGGCCTCCTACTCCCACCACCGGAGAGCAGTGATGCCCCCCCCCAAAAAAAAAATAAATTTGGTATAGAGGGTTGAGCCCCGGTGGGATAGTGGTTGAGTGCGGAACTGAGGCCCACTGGCTTGGTGGTTCAAATACAGCAGCAGCTCTCCAGGAGCAAGGCTGGGCCTCCTACTCCCACCAGAGGGCAGTGATGGAAAAAAAAAGTTTTGGGTATAGAATTTAAGACACTGTTGAAAAAAGGAATTATTCATGTATAGACCAACTTTTCCAAACTGAAATATACAAATTTTTGATTATACAGATTAAATGCTTACTGTTTACAGGAACAATGGGGGTTAGTGAGTGACAGGGAAAAACTGTCAATAACATTCATTCATAGAAGCAGAACCCTGCCTACCAGATCAATATATATCACAAAAAAGCAAGGAGACCATTTGAAAAGTAAATATATGATAGTCCTGGGCCACCATTTATTGGACACTCTCAAAGGAAGTGACCTAAACCAAAGTCTGACGACCACCAATTCCATAAACTTTGTCTAGCAGTGGCCTCGTAATCATATTATGGAATTTCAGCGTTAAGTTCAAGGGATTGTATCAGTTTCTTTAATCAGCTACAGGTGAGTTTTAGGTAAAGTTCAGTTCACTTAGTGGGATTTTCACATCAAATCCTTCTGGTGTGGCCTATGAAGGATGCTGTACACCTCAGAAAGACCAAGTCCAACCCTGCATAGATCTTGCAAATGTTTTTGGGGCTTCCACTGTCATCCATAGGCTTCTGCAAACCAGAATCACAATTTGTGCTCTGCTATTATTCCCTCCTTTGGTTTTGTATTATATAATTTACAATCCTTGGATCATGGATGTTGCAGTGCTTCCATGTGGCCTTAATTGACCACTTTGATGACTGTCAAGCTACTTTTGATTTGAAAGTGTCATTAAATATAATTTAACTTTACAGAAGAAAATTACACTAAGGTGAAAGAGAACAAACACTATGTTACAATTCAGTTAAATATATACAATCTAGAATTACGAAAATTGATTTTGACACATCTTAAAATATTGGCATTTTTGTATACCTTTTGATATATCATTTTTATGCTTAAAACGGTCATTAGAACAGTGAATCGATTGGTAAGTAACTGAAACCCCACCACTCCGTAAGGTTATGCCTCACCATCATTTTTATTTGCATCTCTAAATGGCTGGTGATCATTAGCACTTCCTCATGTGCATTCTAGTCCTTTGAGTGCTGCCTTTTGTGAATTGTCTATCTATGGCCTTTACCCACCTCTCAATTGGTTTATCATTTCTTTTCCTATTGAGATGTTGCAGAGTTCTATGGATTTTTTAATGAGTAACCCTTTGTCTGTTGTGTCATTGTTAAAAGACACAATCTAGGGGTTCTCATTTTACCCTTTTGATGTGCACAAATGTTTTATTTTTAATAGGTCCTGGTAATGTCTTGTCTTTCGCTGTTGCACTACCTTTATTGCATTTGATGGTCTGAATATGTCCTGAAATTGGGCCCCCAAGTTTGTCCCATTGTCTCACTAATGGTTGCTACACCAGTGGGGTTTACATTTAGGTCTCTGATCCATCTTGAGTCTCTTTTTGTGCATGAAGCAATGTATGGGTCCTGTTTCATTCTTCTACAGCTGGAGATCCAATTTTTTGAGCATAATTTGTTAAAGTGGTTGTCCCTTTCAATTTAATGTTTTTTGTATTTTTTTAAAAATTGATTGGCTGTAGGGGGATTCTTTTATTTGGGGAGTTTCTATCCTGTTCTATTGGTTATGTATCTATCACTGTACCAGTACCAGGCTATTTTGACTTTGTAGGAAGTTGTGAAGTCGGGGAGTGCAAGACCTTCTACTTTTTGAAAAGTTCTTAGCCTCTCTGTTATCTCCATATGAAGTTGGTAATTAGTTTTCCCATTTTGTTAAAGAATTAAGTTGGGATTTGGAGAACTACTTTTATTTGTAGATTGCTTTAGGTAATATTGACATTTTCACAATATTAGGTCTTCCTAATCAAGGACATGATATATTTTTCCATTTGGGTAAACTTCTTTTGGTTTCTAGTAATAATATTCTGTAGTTTCCTTTGTACAGCTTTGTTTCATTGGTTATGTTTATTCCTAAATACTTCATCTTTTGTGTGGCTATTGTAAGCTATATTGTTTTCTTTGGGGGGGCATCACTGCCCTCTGGTGGGAGTAGGAAGCCCAGTCTTGTTCCTGGAGAACTGCTGCTGGATTTGAACTGCCAAGTCAGTGGGCCTCAGTCCCACACACAACTACTACACCACCAGGGCTCAGCCCCTATTATATTGTTTTCTTGATGTCTTTTTGGGAGCTTTCTTTGCTAATATATAGAAATACAATAAATGTATGCTTGCTGATCTTGTATTCTGCTACTTTACCAAATACCTCAATTGTTTCCAAAAATCTTTTTGTGGAGTCCATGGGGTGTCTATATAAAATCATATTGTCTACAAATAGTGAGAGTTTCATTTCTGCTTTGTCCAATTGTTGTTAGTCCGGGTAGATTAGAGGAACAAATTTCATAGACACGCATATGGATATAAGGAAAGGGTTTATATACAAAAGGAATGTGACACTAAGAAGGCATCCCAATCCAGTCCAGTACAAAGTCATAAGTCCGATATTAACCCATATGCCCGAAATCAGTGTACAAAGTCTCCTTCCGACTCACGAAGTCACAGGTCAGTGGATGCAGAATTCTGGTGCTGGCAGGGGTCTCCCCATGGCTCCTTGCTTCCAGGGCTCAGGGTCCATCAACAGCATGCCGCTCCAGCTTCAGAGGTCTGACTCCATCAGGACAAAGTCGTGTGGTCTCTCCGCCAGCTCCTCCAGCTTCTCCAATGCTGCCATCTTGTCTTTTCCATGACTCATCGCCTCTGAGACTAACTTCCAACTACTGGGGAAGACAGTTTCTCATCTTCACGAGGGAAATATCGCGAGATTTCCCAGAAGTCTCAGGAGAAAGCCATGCCCACATAGAGGCCTCATTGGCTACTCAATGGCTATCTCCAGATTAACAGGCTAGACTCCACCCCTACATTTCAATCATAAAATTAACATAAGCACATGACTGCCACAATTGTATTCCCTTAGTTTCTTTTTGTAGTGTAATGGTTTTGACTAAAACTTCCAACCTCATGTTGAATAAGGGCACACACCCCATTTTGACCCTGCCTTAGAAAACCCTGTTCTCCATGTTAGTCCTTCTCCCTAGCAGAAGATCATACAGCAAAATGTCATGACTCCTCTGTTAGTCAGGGTAGGCTAGAGAAACAAATTCATGCACACACACACACACACACACACACACACAGCTGTTTCTCTAGAGGAAAAAAAAATGTGGCAGCTTATTTCTGTCAAGAGTCTATTCTGTCCTGTGGGGTCACTTGGACTTAAAATGACTTGATGGCAGTGACTTTGGTTGAGGTCCAATAACTAGAAGGACGATATTCCTTAGGACATTTCCTGGCTTCGAAACTCAATGACCAGTGTGCCTTGACCTCCTTCTTTGCCCGCACCTGTCAGTCTCTCTTTTGCCCAGGCTTCCCAAAAAGAAGCCTGATATATCTTCTTAATCTCTTGCTATTTCTATCCCCACTTCAGATTTCAGCTCTTTTCTTCAGCTGCCGTGGGCAGACAAGAATATAGACCTCTCTTTCTTTTTACTTTCTCTCGGGTCTTAACTCAGACCACAGTTCTTGAAGCCTGGTTCTACTAATACTGTTAGGCGCTACATTGTTCTATACCCCAGACCTTAGCAGAGATGCTTTAGTCTTCCATGTCTTCACAATTCGCCGATGGTGTGGTTTCCTAAGAGGTTTCTTCCTGACTCATGCATTTCTTCTTCGTACCATGGCCTTTCCGTTCTCTCTGACCACCATAAACAAATTAAATGTCTTTGATCCCTTCCACATTTTTTTCTTTTCAATTTTATTTTGGTGCTGCCATCAAGAAGATATCTGGAAGGGGGTGGTGTACAGACGTGGTGGGAGAGGGGGTTAAAATGGAAAATAAGTAAATAAATACAAAAAAAAAGAAAATGAAGTCAAGAAAGGACAAGATGTCTGGAAACAGACTGTAGTAGCTATTGGACACTACTTCTTGATGCGATTGAACTATGGAATGGTATATGTATTAATTTCCAATTAACAATAAATTTTAAAACATAAAAATTATCTAGGAAAGCAGACATAAATTCAACATTTTCTAAAAGTACACTTTACTGACGATGTAATTCTTCCAGTCATGTGGCCATTCTCACCCTCTTTTATTATATATATATATATATATATATATACATAAAGAAAAAGTATTTTGTTTTTTTGTGTGACCTCACTGCCCTGGTGGGAGTAGGAAGCCCAGCCTTGCTCCTGGACAGCTGCTGCTGGATTTGAACTGTCAACCCTTTGGGCAATAAACAGGGACCATAGTAGTGCAGTAGCCAAGTGCACTTGTCTGCCAACTGAAAAGCTGGTGGCTTGAATCTACTAGTCACTCTGTGAAAGAAATATGTGACTCATCATCTGCTTCCTTAAGGATGTACAGCCAGGGAAACCCCTTGGGCAACTCTACTCTGTTGAAGAGGCTCACTGGGAGTTGGAATTCACTTGATGATAGTTAATTTGGTTTACATCACAATAAACAGGGTGGGAATGGTTCCAATTCTTATATGAATTACCAACTCACAGGCAGGAGAGCTATACAAGTAAGTTATAAGTCTGGGGGAGCGTCACTGTCCTCTGGTGGTCGTGGAAGCTACCTAGCCTTGCTCCTGAGAGCTGCTGCTGGATTTGAACTACCAAGCCAGTGGGCTGCAGTCCCACACTCAACCACTTACGCCACCGGGGCACAGCCCAATACAAGTAAGTTATAAGTTTGATAGAGGCTATGAAGAAATGCAAAGTTCTACAGGTCTGTATAATAGATGGGCTCTAAGAAACTGTTCTAGACCTACTGATTAGCTCAACATTAGAAAGCAGATATCAAAAAAAAAAAAAGCAAGCAGGTATCTTGTTATTATAAGGATAATTCAGTTTTATCCTGTGATGAATAGTTAATCTCTGACTAATTAATTTATAAAGAATACCCACAGAGTAAAAATCAGCATAGCTTTCACATTAATGCTAGATTCAAGAATAAAAAATGTGTGCAAATGTAGTTTCATTATTGGTACATAGAGTAGCCTATATATAAATTAATATGCAGGCAAACTTAACATTAAAATGTAGGTGAAATAATTACACATTACAAGAGACAAATAAATAATTATATAGAGAGAATGTAAGAAAAAGTTTATAGCTGTAAATTATTTTTTTTCCTTCCTCCCTTCCTATCACAGACTGTATTGAAAAAAAAAAAATCATCGGCTGAGCCCCGGTGGCGTAGTGGTTGTGCGTGGGACTGCGGCCCACTGGGACGGAGGTTCAATTCCAGCAGTGGGGCTGGGCCTCCTACTCCCACCACCGGAGAGCAGTGATGGCCCCCCCCCAAAATCATCTTATCGGGGGGCTCTAAGAGCGCTTATAACAATCCATATATCAATTGTATCAAACACATTTACACATGTTGCCATCATTTTCTAAACATTTATTTTCTATTGAGCCCTTAGTATCAGCTTCTCTTTTTCCCATCCCCCCCACTCTCATGACCTGCTGACAAATTCTAAATTATTATTATTTTCTTATCTTCCACAAACCATCGTCTCCCTACCTCCATGGTTCGTTCATCCACCTGGGTCAGGTGGGGGTCATTGCAATAGATTCCCTCTTCTCCCCACCTTTCCCCTACCCTCCTGGTATTTCTATTCCCATTCCTGTTCCAGGAAGAATCATGTGTCATCAGCTCTTATCACTTACCTGTACCTGTGCACACACTCTGGTCTAGCCCACAGTGAAAGGCAGGACTGGAGTCATGATGGTGGGGGGTGAGCTTCCTCAAGGAACCAGAGGATTAGTGTGTGTTTCATCAGTGATATACTGCCCCTTGGTTGACTCATCCCGTCCTTGTGACTCTTCTATGAGGGCATGTCCCATTGTCTACCGAAGGGTTTAGGGTCTCTGCTCTGACCCCCCTTGTTCTTTTTTGTTTGTTTGTTTGTTTTGGAGCATGACTGCCCTCAGGTGGTGGGAGTAGGAGGCCCAGCCTTTGCTCCGTGGAGCTGGAATTGAACCTCCGTCCCAGTGGGCCGCAGTCCCACGCACAACCACTACGGCACCGGGGCTCAGCACGCCCCCTTCTTCTTGATAATGTTTTTGTTATTATTGTTTTTTATTTGTTTTTTTTTTTGGGGGGGTGTCTTTTAATGCCAGTTACTCGGTACCAGCAACACCTCATGATTGCACAGGTAGGTATGCTTTTTCCTTGAGGGCTTGTTTCTCTGCTAGATGACCGCTTGTTTAACTTCAAGCCTTTAGGCCTTCAGATGCTATATCTTTTGAAAGCTGGGCACACCTTCTCTCTTCACCACATTTGCTTATGCAGCCATTTTGTTTTCAGCAATTATGCTGGGAGGGTGAACATCACAGAATGCCAGGTTGTTAGAAAAAGGGTTCTTGCGCTGAGAGCATGAGCAGAAGCCCAAAGTCAGTCTACTACCTCAGTGTTTATTGTGTTGTAAATATGTGTACATAGGCTGATATCTCTATTTTTATGGCTATATTTACATATGCACACACCTATGCTTACACTTCTGGGGGGGGGCATCACTGCCCTCTGGTGGTGGGAGTAGGAGGCCCAGCCTTGCTGCTGGATTTGAACCTCCAACCCAGTGGGTCGCAGTCCCACGCACAACCACTACGCCACTGTATGCTTATGCTTCTATCCATAGCTTTGCTTCCTAGATGTTTCTTCTATTTCCTTTTACCTTTCTCTTGCCCCACCATCATGCTTTCCCTTCTCTCAGTAAGTCCTCTCAGCTAGATTGCTGTTGCTCCAGCACCCCCAGGATCTCTATGTCCTCCTCACTGTTGATTTTAATTCCCTAGTTGTTCCCTTGTTTGTGGCGTTGTTTGCTTATCTTTCCCTTCCCCTGCCTCCTTGTCCTCCCATGTCCCTCTGGAACTATCGTTCCTGCTGTTGCTTTCTCCTCCAGCTTGCTTCTCATGCTTATCTTTTTTGTTTTTGTTTTTTCCCCATTGATTTTATTGGAAGCTCTAACAGCTCCTTTTTTTTTTTTTCTTGTTTGTGGTCTAACAGCTCTTATAACATTCAATACATCATTTGTATCAAGCATATTTGTATACATGTTGCCATCTTCATTTCCAAATATTTTCTACTTGAGCCCTTGGTATAAGCTCCTCCTTCCCCCTCTTTTTTTCCCCACCTATCTTGTTTTTTAGGGGGGGGGGTCATCACTGTCCTCTGGTGGGAGTAGGAGACCCAGCCTTGCTGCTGCTGGATTTGAACCGCCAAGCCAATGGGCCGCAGTCTCACACTCAACCACTACGCCACCGAGGCTCAGCCCATGCCTATCTTATATAAGTAAACAAACCAACAATAGCAGAACAAACAAAAAGAAAACAAAAGAGACTGAGCCCTGGTGGCATAGTGGCTGTGTGCAGGACTGCGGCCCACAGGGTTGCTGGTTCAAATCCAGCAGCAGCTCTCCAGGAGCAAGGCTGGGCTTCCCACTCCCACTAAGGCAGTGATTGCCGCCCCCCCCCCCCGCAAAAAAAAAGTCAAAGAAAACAAAAGATTGAAAAAGAAGAACAAAAGATAAGAAACAGAAAAGCAAACATAATTCCACATCTGTCCGCTGACCTTTGTGACTATCTCCCCACTGGTCCTGGGGGAATGCCGGGAGCTGCTTCTCCCAGCCTGGTCTATTTTGAGGGCTCCTCAGGGGCATTTTGGCTTGGCTTTGCTCACATTGCTGACCTGTTATGTTCCCTTCTAGGTTTGCCCCACTGTCGGGCTAACTCCCTGTTGTGTGTCCCCAGTATTGTCCTCTGTCTCGGTGTGCTCCAGTGAGGGGACATCATGACACACAGACTGTATTGTAAATATATTCCTTAAAGCTGAACAACTTGGCAACACTGAGCTTGGCTACACAAGTATATGTAAATACCTTTTTTTTTCTTTTATGATGCTGACTATATTGTTTTACTTGTAACTCAGGAAATTTAATTTTTATTTCCTATTGTTTTTAGGTGTTGTTGTTAGTTCCAACTCACAGCTACCCTTTGTCGAGCAGAAGGAAATACTGTCTAGTCTTGTGTTACTCTCAAAATTCCTCTGATGTTTGAGTCCCTTGTTACAGCTGTGGTGCCGCTCTTTTTTTAAGCAGGATGTCTTTCTCCAAGAACTGGTCCCTTCTGATAACATGTCTAAAATAAGTGAGATAAAGTCTCACCATCCTTGCTGCTAAAGAGCATTCCACTTCTTCGATTTTTCTTCTGAACTCCAAGGCACTTCAATATCTTCTTGCCAACATAATTCAAGGGTATCAATCCTTCATTTCTCCAGACTTATTGGCAAGCATATGCGGTGATTGAAAACACCATTGTCAGGGCACCTTCATCTTCAAAGTGACATCTTTGCTGTTTAACGCCTCCAAGGGCTCTTCTTTAACAGGCTACTCAAAGCAAAGCATGGTTTGATTTCCTGAAAGCTATTTGCATGGACAGTGGTTGTGTACGCAAGTAAAACGAAATCCTTGACAACTTCAATCTTTTCTCTCTTTATAGTGTTGTTCATTGGTTGAATTGTGAGGATTTTTTTTTCTTTATGTTGAGGTACAATCCCTATTGAAGGTTGTAGGCCTTGATTTCATAATAAGAATATACGATAGCTGTTAACTTTTAAATTAGTTAAGTAGTTTTTTAAAAGTATTTTATTTCAGTCCAATGAGACTGTAACTTTTTTGGGGGCATCGCTGCCTCTGGTGTTCGTGGGAGCTACCCAGTGCTACTCTTGAGAACTGCTGCTGGATTTGATCTGCCACGCCTGAGGGCCGCAGTCACGCACTCAACCACTTACGCCACCAGGGCTCAGCCCGAGGCTGTAACTTTTAACAGGAGTAGAAAACCTCATCTTTCTTTTAAAGAGCAACTAGTGGCTTCAAACTGCTGATCTTGTGAACAGCCCAATGAGTAACCAATGATACTATCTGGGCTCCTTGATGACTTCACTAGCTTTTACTTGTAACAAGCCTATAAGATAGAGTAGGACTGTCCCACCGGATTGCTCATGATGGAATCAAATGGTCAGTTTTTTCTCAAAGAATGGCTGGTGGGGGGCTGACCCCTGGTGGTGTAGTGGTTGTGTGTGGGACTGCGGCCCACTGAGTTGGAGGTTCAAACCCAGCAGCAAGGCTGGGCCTCCCACTCCCACCAGCAGAGGGCAGTGATGCCCCCCCCAAAAACAAAAACAACAACAAAAAAAGAATGGCTAGTGGGTTTGAACTGCTGCCCTTCTGGTTACCATTGAAGCACTTTAATCAATGTGTATCCTTAGGAAATTTAATTTATAAATGATACCTCATATTTGGTAGATAGTTTTCAAATTTTTGAAACTATGATTTGAATACCAATCTTATATTTTGAAGGGTACAGTTCTATATACTAGGGCATACATTCTCAATGTGGGCAATACTGACCTCAAGGATGTAAAAAATTGGTCCTTGGAGAGTGAAATAATTTCACTTGCTTTATATAATAGCACAGATATATTACTATTTCATGGGTGGGTGATCAGGAAAAAATGGTCTGAGTAGGGTCTTTTAGGGGGCTGATAATGAAAAAAGAAAGATTTTTTTTGTTTTTTTGTTTTGCTTTGTTTTTCCTGAAAAAAGAAAGTTAAACACTGCCCTAGTGCTAAGCACATCAGGCAGCATCTTGTATTAGATTTCCTTCTGTATAACTTTTGGTATTATATCATACGTAAGCTTCAGAAGGACAGGAAATATAGTCTGTTTCATATTTTCAGAAAGCTTAGCACAATGGTCTTTGTTCAAATGCATTCAGTAAAAGTATATTTAATTAAATATGGAACACATCCTCCCCTTCTTAAACACATCCTATTGTTCCATATAACCTAAATGCAATGATCAAACATTCCAGTAAAGCAAGCAACCTTTTACAGTCCCCCTCATAAAAATAGCAGCAAAAACATGAACTCTTGTTTCCTATTTTTGAAAATTCTTACTAAAAGTCAGAAAGATCTTGGAAGTTGCATAGCAGAAGCAGCATAGGTTTTGGAGAGGAAGCTGAATCAGGACTTGCTCTACCCCTTCCAAGTGGTGGTGTCTTTTGTTGAATTACCTAAGTGGGAAAGGAAAGAATAGTTTAACAAAATAAACCCCAAAGTCAAAACAAGGATAGGGGAAGGCGTATGATAAGGGGACAGAGAAGGGACAAGGTTGTAGTCTTTGATCTTCAACTTATATACACCCTATATTTCAAACATGTTGAGAAACTGGCAACCCTCCAAATAGGCCATGACCCAAATAGGCCATATTCTTTCATACTTATATGAACGTAATACTTCCTCACAAATGATCATCTCTTTTTCCTTCCATACTCAGCTCTGGCTCCACTACCCCGGAAGGCTGTCTGTGACACTTCTGTCTGCCTCCCACATTGAATTAGTTGCCTATCTTCTTGCCCTTTCTGCACCATCTCAGACTTCCATTATTGCACTTACCTTTGTTGTTAGAGGTCATCTTATAAGTTCCCAAGTTCCTCAGAATTACTTTCAACAGAAACAGTCGTCAGTTGATGTTTGAGTCCACTGTTGAACTGACATTACAACAAAACCCTTGGTTTGCGTTGCTTTCCTCAGGAGTCATGGTAACACCTTGAGCACTGAAATGGTTTTCTTATGGTAGTCTCAACATCTACTACTCATCCTGACTGCCACAGATCCTGACTCATCACGGCCCTAAAGGAGAGGGTAGAAATTGGCCCAGATAGATTCCCAAGGCTGTAACTTTTTTTTTTTTTTTTTTACTTCCTCTGGCCTCTTTCCCTCCAAATTCTAATTTTGCTACCAAGTCACTAACCAAACTATAAAATATTTTTCAAAAAGTCAATGAAAATCTAGGTATTGTGGTATCCAATATCAAAACAAAATGATTCCTCCAATTACTGCTGTTGGAAGAGGGAAAAAGAGGGGTGGAAAGCAAAATTCCTTAATTTATGAGATAACAGCTTAAAGAAAACGAACCCCAAACTACAGTGGTATGGACCGGAACATTGCGTTTCTTCACTTTGAGGATTATATTGGGCTTTCTCTTATTCTATCAGAGGAAACAAAGACAGGGGCTTCTGGAATTAAGTTGGTTTCACCAGCAGGTATTGGGTGGAGGTAAAGGGCAGAAAGCCCAACAAAAGGTAGTAAGTACAAACCATGTGGGATCCAGGCTATCTCTGAGATCCTTCTAGATTTGGCTTGCCAGTGGACAATACACCACCACTCATAAAGGATCAGATGTTCCACCCTATTCCACACCGCCATGAGATTTTAATTCTTTATGGGGTAGAAAGCCTCAGTTTCTGCAAAGCAGTTGGTAGTTTTGAACTGCTGACCTTGCAGTTAAGCAGCCCAACATCCAGTGGTGCCTGACATATTGCTGGTGAACAATTTTGTCCTATGAATAAAAATATAGGCATAATAGCATACAAAAGCATTCCCCAACAACTTGACAAATAGTGTTTTGTGCCTTACAAAGGGTCATCGCATTAGAACCAATTGAATTACTCTTTGTATACTGCCTAAAAAACTGTTTTCTGTGTTCACTAATGATCCTAACAGTGGGAGTGTTTACATTAGCCCAATTAATTCTTCCAGCAAGCAGTGGCATCACTGCAGGATGTGAGGAGGTGAAAAACACCAGTACTACGGTTGGAAGGGGCAATACCAAAGTGACTATAAAGTTCCTGCCTGGTGTTTTAATAGAAATGTATTACTTTTAAGTTAAATACCCTGCAGTTATAACAACAAACCTTTAGTCCAGCTTACATGTATCAATATAAATTCAAGGCTCAAATTCTATGCCAATTTGCTTTTAAATCTTCTAAAGCTTCTAGCCCAAGTTATCATGAGTACCTCGCTCCAATGTCGCCTCCCAGGTTCTCCAGCAAGTGCTACACAACATATTGCTTCCATTGCTTGCAGGTTTTCTCTGGTCACAGATTCTGTCAATTTTTTTTTAAGGCATCACTGCTCGGGTGGTGGGCGTAGGAGGCCCAGCCTCCTGTGAGCCTTTGCTCCTGTGAGCGGGAATTGAACCTCCATCCCAGTGGGCCGCAGTCCCGCGCACAACCACTACGCCACTGTCAACTTTTTCTGGTGTTTTAGCTCCACCATTGTGCTAGGTACTATTTGTGAACCTATATCAAAGTCTTTGAGAATGAAGTTGTAGTATGTGGGTAAAAATTTTAAAAGGTACTACTCATTATGAGGCAACTAATAATGTTGTAAGTCGATGTAGAAAGATTTTAAAGGGCAATTTTTGTTGTTATATTCAGATACTCTAAGAAATAAGGCATTATTATAATTTGCAACTCTATTTGTCACATATTATTTCACCAGAAGTTATAATACTAGGTCATACCAGCCCTACTGATGCCACTGACAACCTGCCAGGGAAGAAAACCTCATCATTATTCCTTTAAGTTTTAGATGAGGAACAGGCTTATGAGAGATTAAGTAACTTACCTAAGGTCACTACTTAATACATGAAGTTTTTAACTCTGGAGACCCAATGCTGAGTAACATTGATGCTAGCAATTTTCTAAGTTAGCTGAAGAGCAATATCGACTTTTGTACAACATCCCTCCTTGTGAACATCTTCATCTGCATACTCCCACTTATATTCACTTAGAAGAAAACAAACACTCATCACTCATACAAACAGTTTATTATGGTTTACAAACAATGTGTCTGCATATACTGGCTTTGTTTTAAACAAATATATCAATCATTAACCATGGTATAAATCTTTAGGACTATTCCATTTTAATATCAGTTAGAAATAGTGTAATGATTGAATTGATTTACTTTGAAACTCTAAATTTAAACCCTTTCAAACTCTTAAAAATGGGCCACTCCATGCTTGAGCTTTCAATGAGGTCTATCCATGTGTCAACCATGTTATACTCGCTTTTCATGAATGTAAACTATGAAGAATCTTCCACAAGAAGCCATGTATCATAAGCCTTCCATTCTGACTTTACTGATGACACTTACTATATGGCCACAAGGATAAGGCCAGATAGACAGAACTGAAAAACCGGTTCTCACCATATTGCAAAATAACTGAGGAGTGGCACCTGGTCCTTGGAGTTGGAAGTGGCAACTCTGCCTTTCAAATCATGGTATTGTTTCAAACACCATAAACCATATAACCCAAAGCACCAAGAGAGACATCAGGAGGAAAAAAAGAAAGACAACGATAAGATGTTTCATTTCTGAAACCTTTGAGGCTAGGTGGACCTGACAGGGACTCCTTTAGCTTTTTCACCCTTTAGATCCTTAAGGTATTTCTCTTTTGCCCCTGTTGTAGTCTTTTACTTATTCATAACCGGGCTGTGTTACATCACTGGTGTTCACTCTGGCTGACTTCAGTATCATGCCCATTTTGGGGTAGAGTATTAGAAGCTGGGGATGTAGGGAGTTGAGCTGCACACTTGCCCTAGAGAAACCCGAGGAGGAGGCGGTGGAATGCTGTGGAGGACGTGAACGTCAGGCACGGTTGGACTCTACACAATCTTCAAGGTGCTCTTGGAGACCTAGGAATAATGAACAGCACAAAAGACCAATGTTGATAGAATATTGCCAACATTCAACACATTTTGAGATAAGAAGACAGAAAGGCAGCTTCGAGTTTATATTTCAGGTTTACATGTTCAGAACTTTGTTAAGGACTGGGCAATACTGCGATGACTCGGGTTTCCTAGGCATGAAGGGACACATGTGAAATGGCTTAAACAAAAAATCACCTTGTTGGAAGTACAGAGTTGGTGGAAAGGATGTCTGGTGAAGGAAATAGAAGGTACAAAGGCATGGAGGCGTGAAAAAGTAGGACGTATCATGCTTTCTCAGAACATGCTTTCTCTGCCTCCTTTGAACTCCTTTAGCACATACCCCATACCCTCTGTACTTTCTGGCTTGTGGTAGTCATTCAACTACCTTTTTTTTTTTTTTAAGTAAAAAGACTACTATTTTATTTAGCACTGTTGGCACTTTAACCTTTGTGGGAAACAAGCTGGATTATCTTTCACACTTTTTGTTAATATGCCGGTCAAATTAACATTGTAGACTATTTACAGCTGTTCTATGTAAAGTTTGATAAACAATTCCTCATAAATATGTTGTCATTTTACAAAAGAACCACTTCATTAATTAAAGGCTTTTAAGTCCAAATTCCAACTAAGTATGGG
>PVJH01021526.1:0-38404 GCA_004026705.1 Nesogale talazaci | reverse complement strand
GCAAGTCTCCTGGGACCCTGCTCTTCCGGAAACGCCCTGAGAAGAGGTGCAGTTTCTTGGATGGTGATTGTAAAGAACCTCTTCCTTTGCCTGTCCTCCCTCTCCCAGCCCCCAAGGTGGTCCAGTTGCACACAGGCCTGGGGGTGCAGGAGCCTCTGTTGGGGGCTGCTGCAGGCCTCTGGAAGAGCCACTCAGATAAGCCCTTTGCCATCGACACAGGTGTGTGAAGCCTGGTGCCCATGTGGCAGAGGTGTCATGGCAATGAATGACTGTGGCAGTCCACACCCCCGCCCCGCACCCCCACAGCTTCATCAGTGCTTTCAGCTGAAGTAACAAAATCCTAACTTTAGCATGTGATGCGGTCCACTGAGTTGTCAACATCTCTATTCCATAAGGAGTTGGGTCTGCATGGGGTGTCGTCTACCTCATCTTGCCATGCCTCTAAAGGGGGTCTGGGCCGGCACCTCACCGGGTGAGAGGCTCAGGGAAGCTGGGACAGTGGTCGGAGTCCCAGTTCAGAATGAAAAGTCCCTCAGACTGTTTCCTGTGAGGGGCATGAGTACCATTTTCTTCCTTAAGAACTTTCAGGCCTAAGGAGCCCTGGTGCCATCAGGAGCTAAACACTTGGCTGTTGGCTGCAGGATTAGTGGTTGACGCTTGGCACTCTGCTGGAGAGGCGAGGCTGTCTGCTGCCATAAAGACATGACTTGGGAATGCTGGCTAGAGCATGACAATGGGTTGTGTGTTTGTTTAGGTAAAGCCTGAAAGACTAGGGCTCTCATCCCACTTTGTCACCCACGCATGCATCTCAATCGTGTGTATCAACCATCTTTGTGCCGAGTGCTTGGGGGGTGGGGGGCGCTGGAGGTGGAATATAAACAAAATAGCCAACAGACCAGTTAGCAAACCCCAGCAAGCCACTGCCCGCTCCCTCTGACTCCGTGCCCTGCGTGAGCCAGTGTAGAGCGCAGGGTTCCCAATAGCTGTACCCCTTCAGAGGATCACAGGACCTTTCTCTCCGGGCACCTCCAGGTGGGTGTGAACTGCCAGCCTTCCAGGAGCAGCTGAGCATCAGACACCAGGACTGCAGCCAGGAGAACGAGCAGAGGCAAGGTTGACTCATGTAGCAGGTGCTCCGTGCGCACACATGCATGGTTGGTGTGAGCTGGAAGGTGGATTCTGAGCTTCCTACCAGCTCCGTTGAAAAGGGAAATGCACTTCACAGAGTTTCCGGGGAAAAGGAAACACGGGCACTCCAGGAGAACATGAACTGTTCTTGGTCCCCAGGTCTGACCGAGTGACACAGGCCATGGTGTCCACACAAGCAATGTGACAGCAGTTACCATGCTGTTGACACACTGGTGGTGGGTTTTGTGCTAAGCTGTGCTAAGTTGATGATGTCCAGAAGGGTAATTCTCACAAGGAAGACTGTCAGATGGTCACCTAGGCTGTAACTGGCTGGCAGCATAGGAAAACCAGCTGCCTTGTTACATTTGAGCATTTGTTGCTAGTCTTTCATCAAGTGTCACTTGAGCTACTAAGTTGACAGGGGATGAGTCATTGTTCAAAACAAACATTGTGCAGTAGCAGAGGCTCACATAGAGATGGCCAGTGTGTCTCTTCCTTCACGACCTGGTCTATTTGCCCAGGTGCATGCATGTCCCTTTCATCCTTGCCTTTCTGTGTGGTTTGGTTGATGGAAGAGTGATCCACTGAGCCCACGAGCTCCCTTGGGTGAGACTGTGGAGGGCTTGTTTTCGGAAGGACAAAGGTGACGTTCCTAGACAGGTTCAATTTGTGCAGACAAGCCAGACCTCAGAGAAGAAGCCAGGGGACCTGGTCTGGGGGCTAATCTTGCCTTTTCTTTCTTCCTTAGATGAACTGCGACAAGCCATCATGGCCATGATGACTAGGAAAGACGAGCTGGAAGACGAGCACAGGTATCTTGATCTTCATGCTTGAGAAATGACCTCTTTCTCTGACGTTCTGCCTCTGGGGTGGAGAGAGCATACAGATGAAGGAAATCTTGCTTTGCTCGTGAATTGGTGGTTGCTGACTTTGTAAACTGGCTTGCTTGTGTGTGTGTAGGGTGGTGTGTGTGTGTGCGTGTGTGTTTGTGTTCAGTGCCTGGTTTACATGTACCTAAGCCGGACTGAGACTCTTACAGTGTCAGCACTCTCGTTGAACAGACGGAGGGTTTGTTCAAGCAGGCCCCTGAGTGTGGCGGTCTCCCTTGCTGCAGGCTCAAGCACAGGAAGAATTGTGAGGGTGGCACCAGGCCGGCAGTGTTGTGTAGGATTGCGATGGGTCAGAACCATCTCAGCAGCACCTGTTCTAGATGTGGAAAAGAGAAAGGGTTTTATAGGCCTTTCATTCCTTATTGAGCCCAGCGCTACCTTCCCACCCAGCCCTTGAGCACACTGCTCCCTCTGATTGCCTGAACCTTGCTCCGCTTTAGGGTGAACCCCAGAGGGGCCAGCCTGCAGTGATGGGCTCACCTTCAAGCAGAGTTAGGCCGCCTTCCTGGGGTGGGCTGGGGTGGGTGTTCACACACATACGTGCACGTGTGTGCATTTAAAGAATTAGGAGCGCTAAGACCCCTGGTGGGGTAGAGATTATCTGCTGAGCTGCCATCCAAAAAATTGGGTACAGGGTGGAGGTTTACACTTCAGATCATCATTTCGGCATTCCATGTGTTTTCCTGTAAGCGGGACTGAGACTCCTACAGTAACAGCACGAAAGGGTTCACGGGGATGATACCGAATTGTAATATTTCTTTTTAAAACAAATCTTATTCGGGACCTTAATTGGCAAGCTTCTCCTTGTCTTTATGGATACTTCTAAAAACAAACAAACCCAATTCACTTTTCTCAAATGGGAAGGCGCTGTGTCTGTGGGATGGGGAAAGGACGTGACACACCCCTACTCCCCTAGTGACCGCCCCACCTCCCCCTCGCCCGTGTTCAGAGCCTCCGCTCTCAGCCTCCACTCACGAAGAATGCTGGGAAGGGCTCTTCCCAGGGTCTCTCCTTCCTGCCAAGATGGCTCACTCTTTGGGGTGGGCGGATACATGCCCTGTTTGCATCGTCTCACCCAATTGTGTACAGAACACTGGCCATTTGTGCAGTTCAGAGACAGTACTTATGTGAATCCTGGTGATCAACCATCACCACGGTCTGTTTCCGGAGTTTTCAATGAAAAGGGGTCCTTTTAAAAGGAATATGGAGGCAGTGTGATTTTCCAAGTCAAAGAAGCTTCCCACAAAGAGCCTGAAGACAATGCGGGATTCTTTCCCCGGCTCCAGCTGGAGCTGTTGTCTTGGAAGGAGCTATAGGTTTTGTCTTACTTTGTGGAGAACAAGAGCCACTGCCCGCTCATTTCTTTCCATCCTGGAGAAGAAAGGAAAAGCTTGACTTTTGTCCAGGTGGGGGTAGGGGCAGAGGTAGTGGGAGAGGAGGAGAGAAGAAAGGGGAGGAGGAGGTGATGGTGATGGAGGAGTGGGTTCATGGGCGGGTGGGTGGGGTGACTTTTCTCAAAGCTGTCAAGGAACACTGGTGTTGGAGAGCTCAGTGAATCATGGGGGGACCAGACACCTTTGCTTTTACTCTGAGTCACAGGGCTGTAGGTTGTAGATCTAGCCAGGCTGGCAGTGGTTTTCTAGACACAACGGCACTGTCATCGTTAGCTATCTTCACGTCTGGTCTGGCTCATACTGACGCCTAGCATAACAGAAGGCAACACTCACATTGTTCCTACCCTTCAGCCCATCGTTGCCGTCACCATGTCATTCTCCCTCCTTGAGGGCGTTCCTCTTTGTTGCTGCCACTGGACACCAGGGATCAGTCTCTTCCGACAATTTGTATGCAGTCTCTCCAACCTTGTTTCGGGGAGCACTCTGGCCATTCTTCTCCTGAGACATCCTTGTGGGTCCTTTCGGCAGCCCATGGTCCTTTTGAGATTCTTTTCCAGCAGCTTAATTCTGATGCACCAGCCCGAACACATAGCTGCCCCAGGCACTGCGACGACGTACACAGTCAGTAGAATCATGCTTCTTGCACCTTGTGTGGTAATTTCGATTATGCCCAGAACAGCTGCTGTCTCCCCCATGTAAGCAAGGGCAGGCACACACACTCACGTGAGTATGGAGGGTGCCGATTCCCGTTACTGGGTAGTTGGAGAGGCCAAGGGACACTCAGTGTGCAGTGTGCTGGCAGCGACCTGGACTTCTGCTCTGTGTCCCGCCTAAGCACATCCTCCCACGGGCCTTCCTCCCTTTGCTTCGCGTGCAGTCCTCTCCGTGTGATGTGCTGCCCCTTAGAGAGGGTTATCTTTAGCGGGTCTGGCCTGGAGCTTGGCAGTGTGGTGTTTTTGGTGATGTGAACTGCCAGGAGCCACCTGTGATGCTCGTGGGCCACCCCGAGGCTCCTGGCCAGGGTTTGGGGGTCCGGAGGAGGGCTAGTGCAGCGTCCTGTGGACAGTGAGCGCCTAGGGTTTCGGTGGCTTTGGGGACTCGCTGTGTCCTGTCCTGGCAGTGTCTGACGGGCGGGCTCCTCTTGCAGGTCGCTGCGGAACCTGCTGGACGGCGAGATGGAGCACTCGGCCGCACTCCGGCAGGAGATAGACTCTCTCAAGAGGAAAGTGGCCGAGCAGGAGGAGCGGCATGTTGTGAAGATCCAGGCCTTAGCCAGGTAGGACCCGAGGGCCGCACCCACCTACCTCCAGCTCCTTGGACGTCCATGGTGGCAGATGGACTCAGAGGACTTCCTGTCTTGGGAGCCCACGGGGCGGTCCTACCCTGACCCACAGGGTTACTGTGAGTCGGCATCATCTTGGGGGGGGGGGTACTTTCTAGTGACAATGGGAGACAGATGCGCCCTGGGGCTGAGAGCAGGGGAGCCCCGAGGTCAGTTGGTGGCAAGCAGTGTGTGCACCTTCCTGCTGTCCGGCACATGAGCGCCACTACTGTGCCAGTTACACGTGCGGTGCCCAGAGGGGGCTCAGCGATCCCACATCACTCTCTGGTCTCAGAACTGCTCTCACCTTCTTCCTCTTCATGAGTGACAGCCCCAGAACTTCAGAGACAGTGGCTGTGAGAAGCACAGCAGGATGGGAGCTTTCTCTGGCTTACTTCTTCCCGGATTAAGAAGACTTAAGCTAGGAGACGATGGTAAAAGAATTCACAACCAAACTCATCGCCCCCGAGTTGGTTCTGACTCCTAGCAGTGCTACTGGACAGCGAAGTGCTGCCCCGGTGTGTTTCTAAGAAAGTGCCTCTTTACGGACTAGAAAGCTTTGTCTTTCTCCCACGGAGCCCCCGGTGGTTTCAAGCTGCTGACCTTGTGGTTAGCAGACCAACACGTAAGCATCAGGCCCCCAGCGCTGCTATGTTAAAAGGAGGACTGCACAGGTTAATCCTGGGCTCTGTGTGAGGTCTCGGCCAACCTCCCGTGACCACACCTCAAATCCCAAGGATAGGTTCCTGGGGCCAGTTGTGGAATGGATGTTATACAGGTGGTAACATTCAGAGGACATCATTTCATCTCTGGGAAGAGCCAACCTTTCCTGACACGGCTCTCCCTCTTACCTTTTCTGTTGTGTAAACCAATACATTCCTTTGGTTATTTCAGTCACTTTGTGAGGGTTTCTGTCTCACCTCCTCTTTAGAGTCCTGCCTAAGCTGGCTTCCTTGTCTGCGTCTTAGGGATTAAGGAGTGTCGAATGTTCTCTGACTGGCACTAAAACTGTCCCTGCCATCAAAGTCTGTCAGGCCATGAAAGGACTTCCACGGGACTCACCCAGGGCTGACAGGGAGCACTCCCGAGGAGCACCCATGGGGTGTCACACAGCACACTGCTCGAGCCCTTGTCTGCTGTGCTACTTGCCTTCTAGCCGTCGTCTGTGGCATCTCTCTCTCCTCCTGAGAGGCTCCGGTGCAGTACATGGCACATGATGGTCCTAGTTGGGTGATTGGGCACCAGCCCCTTCTTCACCCTGAGCCCCTGGCCGACTGCATGGCGTGGCTGTTTCTCCTGTCCGGGGTGCTATGGTGACAACTGGGCAGGGTGTGCACTGTCTACCTGAGCAGGGGAAGCAGCACAGACGCAATCGTGGTCCTGGCCTGGCCACTTAGCCTTGGAGAGCTCACCTGTGAAATGCAGAGAACCGTGGCATGAACCCTAGGAGAATGGAACCCCATGAACTTGGGCCCACAAGCTGCCCTCTCCTCTCCCCGCCCCGACAGATGAGCAGCCATCATGGGACTTAGGTGCCCCGACGTGGCCCCGTGCACCACAGAGTGAAAGACTGCAGGCCTGGAGCTTTCCGGCCCTGCCGCTGTATCTACGCCTGACCTGTCACGGCAGCCACGTTTGCTGGTCACCTGCTGGGCCAGCCTAGGGACCGACAGGGCAGATCCACTCTGTCCTTGGGGCCCCTGGGAGTGGAATGCCACTTGATGCCAGCAGCAGTGCTGATGACCTGGGTCCCCAGCAAAGGCTTGGTGACTTAGAGTGTCTTCCCCTTGGCTGGGGGGGGTGAGGGGTGCTGAGGCAAGGCCAGAACCTCCTGGCCCTGCCCTTGCCTGGTCTCCCTGTGAAACGGGCAATCCAGTCTCTTTGGACTTCACTTGTGCTTCAGCTCTTCCTGCCTTTATTTCTTCAGCTCTACGCATGCCAAAAGGCAATGATTGTCCTTTCAAACCCTGGTTTGAATCTGAGCCAACCTTGGGTGTCGAGGCAGCTTTCGGAACCAGTGGCTTGCATTTTTTTTTATTGCTACCTCCTTAGCTGAGGGACATGCTTTAGAAAACCAAGAGATTGATGTTGGCCACCTGACACTAGTGGATGAGAAGAATTCCAGATTGCATCTGGGCTCATCATGGACAAGTGTTTTATTGGTTAGCCATGTCTGGACTGTGGGAAGAAGAGGTGGCAAGCAGACACAGAATGTGTTATCCCTCTGCCAGCGCTGGAAGGAGCCCTGGAGGAACAGTGTTGGGCTGCCATTCACAAGGTCAGCAGTTCAAAACCACCAGCTGCTCCATGGGAGAGAGGGGAGGCTTTCCACTCCCATCGGATTTACAGTCTTTACCTAGAGGGGCAACTCTGCTCTGCCCCGTGAGGTCCCTGAGTCACAGTGGACTTGTAGAGAGTGAGTTTTTGATGGCAGTGTTGATGGAGCAGATAGAAACGGAGATAAGCTCTCGGGGCAAAGATGGCCCCATTGTACATAAAAGTGGACAGGGGAGATTTTTGCCATTCTTCTACAAAATCCACATTGTTCCATTCTGTCTGGGAAGAAAAACATGCTTTGAGCTCATTATGTGACCATCAAAGAAAATGTTGCTTTTAATGGTGGTGGGACAATTTGGAGAGGGATATCAATAATGTATGTACAACACAGGGGTCCTCAAACTTTTTAAACTGGGGGCCAGTTCACTGTCCCTCAGACCGTTGGAGGACTGGGCTATCGTTAAAAAAACAAATGACGATGAACAAATTCACTGTGGGCCCGGGATGAGTCAGCTGCTCAGCAGGACAGGCAGTGGCTGCAAAAACACCTGGATAAATGTCCAGATAAATGTCCTCGGTGGGCCACATGTGGCCCATGGGCCATAGTTTGAGGACACTTGGCACAACACAAAGAATATAACCAATGGCACCGAATTATACATGTAGAAGCTGTTGAACTGGAGAACGTTTTGCTGTGTATATTTTTTTCCCATATTAAAATAAAAATTTCAGTGAGTACAAGAAAGAAGAGAATGTCCTAAAATTGATTGTGGTGATGATTGTATAACTCTTTTTGATGTGATTAGACTATTGAATTGTTTGATGTGTGGAGAAAGTGCTAATAACGCTTGTTAAAAAAATAACAAAAGAAAATGTTGCTCAAAGGGTGGCTAGAGACTCAGTTTGGGTCTGTCACCTCGTTAAAAAATGAGCATTTGCCTGGTTGTGTGACTGTAAAAGCCTGCGGTTATGGCTGAGAGTCGGGGGAGAAGAGCAGGGTTCTCTTGCCAGAAGAGGAGTTGGCAGAGGGGACATTGCATTGCCTGTCAAAGAGCCCTCCCCGTATGGAGCTGCCAGCCAGGACTTGCTTCCGTCCTGGTTGGTGGTGGGGATGAGACTCTCCCAAGCAGGAAGTGAGCACATGACTCAATTCTGCCCAAGGGAATGTGGCAGAAGGTGTGGACGCTCCAGAACTTTGCTTCTTTCTGGGCCATGTGATGTGAGGGGCAAAGATTGAAATGGCTTTCATCACCTTGCCATCATGCACAGCAGGAGACTCTGGGCGGGCCTTCTACTGACTGCATCTTAGAAAGGAGAGGCAGGTGAGAAAATGGGGCCTTCGGACTTCACAGGGTGTGGAATCCTCTCACCCTTGAAGCACAGAACTACCTTTTGACATCCACCCTCACCGCCCCCCCGCCACCCCAGTTAGGCATTAGCTTTGATATGAAAACCAGTTTGAGCTGTTTCTTGATATACCAAGAATGGGTCCCGAGGCCCCCTTGTGAGAGGTCCACAGTTATCAGCGCCCATCCAGAGTGCTAGAGATCATTGGCAGCTACGTGCCTGCGTTGTCGTGCATGTACTGCCTGGCTGCTTTTGAACTGGGCCACTCCACCCGGTTTGGCCTACCTGTACCCCTAGCACCCAGCACGCAAATGGGTCTGACCAGCCTGACTTTTAGGGAGACTTCTGGCAGCACCTTTTTTCTAAGACATTTGGTTTTGTTTTCAGCAGTCAGTGCAGTCGTCTCTGCCAGCACAGAGTTTGAGATGTGTCCATTCTCCTGCCTGCCTTCCGCATGGCCCAGCCTTCACCTGTCTAAGGGAGCAGGCTGAGTCAGGTGCACCTTAGCCAGAGTTTTTGCTTTGCTTTTGTCTTGTTTTGTCCGTTGCGTTTTAAACCTCTCAAGAGCTCGGGTGTGCGATGGTGTCCAGTGTAATACATCATTTCACTTCGTGACTGCTGCTTCCGTAGACGTGGGTTGTTGGTCTCAGGAGAATGCAATCCCAGAGTCTCTGAGAGACCCAGCTAACACACCAGCACCCCCCACACTAACGGGCACCGCAGGTTGGCTTCTGGCTCTCTAGGACTGTCTGGTGCTCTTCAGGACAGGGGTTGTCTTGGGTCTGGGCACTCTCAGAATGCTGACGGCACCTCCTCTGTCAGAATGCTGACATGTCCCTGCCCACAGGGGTGGACACAGAGTTTCAGTATGCTGTTCCCCGGAAGAGGAACTGCTTCAGAACTTTCCTCCCAATTCCCTTTTTAAAGATTATTTACAAATATATCAGAAGTTTGTGTCCATAAACCTTTTGGTTCCCCTGCCCCCCCTCTTTAAAGCAAAGACAATTTGTAATTATGATTTAGGTGGAGGGTTACATCTTAGGCCATCATTTCAAAATTCAACAATTTGAGATCCTTGTCTAACACCCCCCCTCAGTAATGTTTCCTAACCTCCCCCCTTTGATCCCTCTTCTCCCTCTTATGAAGCATCATCCTATCATCCTTCTCAACCTCCTGCAGCCTCCTCCCTTGGTAATCATCAAGGCTGGTGTGATTTGGGATCTTTGTCTTGATTTTTTTCTTTTAACAGAGGTTTCATACACTACTTGTCCTTTTGTGACTGAATGAGTTCACCAGCATCGTGTTCTCTCAAGTCCGGTCCTACGATGGGGTTCTTCGTGGTTCCATTATTGCTTTTTGGTGACACACTATTCCATTCAGTGCATGGACCAACGTTTGTCTGGCCACTCTTCTTTTGAGGGGCATTAGACTGTCCCCATCTTCCCGCTCTTGTGTGATAGCACTTTGATGAGCATGGTTGTAGGGATTGCTGGGCTGTATGGACTTTATAACCCCACTTGTCTGAGGGAGTGTGTTTATGGCTTGCATTTGGCCCTTAAGTCTGTCCCTATTTTCTCATCAGTGTTCTTTGTAGCACTGGGATTTACATTTAGGTCTTTACTTCGTCCCAAGGTCATTTTCATATGAGGTCAACTGTGGCTTTGGTTTCATTCTTCTGCAGATGGAGATCCAATTTTGCCAGTACTGTTTGTTGAAGAGACCTCTCTCTTCCTCATTTAATGTGTTTTGGCTCTTCATCGAAGATCAACTGTGTGTAGGTAGATGGATTTGATTTTGGGGTCTCTATTTTGTTCCTCTGGTCTATTGTCTCTGTCATTGTAGACTGCTGGTCCCTTTTGGACTGCCCCTTTCTCTGAGTCCTTGACCAGGCTTTGTTGACACTACCAACATCTTCTGCTAAGTCCCAAGGATGTTTTCCCTGGGTCTCTGGTCACTTCTCCTTGGGCTCGAAGGTTCCAGCTTAAGGTTGCTGGCTCTTCCACTCGGCTGAGTCCCATTTGCAGTGAGTTGTGCCTTTGTGTCATCCTTTAGCACATGCTTGTCAGTAGTTGACAGGCCTTTCATGACTTACCCAGAGTGATTGAGGAAAGTGGAGTGCATGGGTGGGACTGGTGTGTGTGGGACCAGACACGCCCACGTCAGGGCAGAAGACTAGCTGGCTTGGAAGGAATGGTTCTTCCGAAGTAGAATGCTATGGAAGTGCATTATGATTATGTATTAATGATTATGTATTTGCTCATCTGTTGATTTATTCACCAAACATCTGTTGTGCTGTGCTCAGCTACTGGCCAAAGATGATAAAGCCCCAGCTGCTTGTAACCTCTGTGGTTGTCGTTGGGTACTCCTGAGTTGCTTCTGACTCACAGCAGCCCCAGGCCCAGGAGAGTGAAACACGCCCCGTGGATGGCATCCTCACACCTATTGCTAGGTTGAAGCCACTCTGTCCTTGCATCTTGTTGCGGATGTTGCGTTTTCTTTTGCTGACCTTCTGCTTTACCACGCATGATGTTTCCTCCAGGAACTGCCCCTTCCTGATCACTTGTACTCCAAGCCAAACCGACCCGGTGCCTCGGAGCTGATTCTGACGCATAGCTGCTCTCTAGGACAGAGCACTTCCTTTATGGAAGCCAGGTTTTCCTCCCATGGGGCCATGGCTGGCTTTGAACTTTTCCTTCTACTATAACTGAGTGTTTCAGTCCCAGGGCTACCGGGGCTCTTTACTTGGAAGCCTGGTGTAATGGGTTTGATTCCCACCCCTCTTGGTGGATGGAGCCCTGGTGATCTGAAGGGTAAGTGCCGAACTGCTAGCCACAAGGGGGGGTGGTTCAAGCCCACAATCTGCTCTGCAGAGAAAAAAATGAGGCTGACTGGTCCTCTAAAGAATTACCCAGGGTGGCTATGAGTCAGAACTAACCCCTGGCAGTGGGACTGGGTTTGGTTTCTCCAGGAGGGGCCTAGAATGAGGCGAGGGAAACGTCGACGATCCAGACTCTGAGGAGGTGCTGGCGCTCAGGCACACCTGCTTCCACCATTGTGGATAAAGTGTCTCAGCCAGGTCTGTTACCCGTGATGCGTCTCAGTTAAAACACTGGCTCGTCACAGTGTCTCCCTTGTCATGGTGTAGGCACAGTGCCCTGCACACAGACCGGGTGAGAGCCTGGCATGATGATGATTGCTGGTTTCCTGGAGGTAAAAGTAAATCCCCCCATTTCAAGGCTGCAAAGAGTCATTCTCTGGAGCTCATCTCGCCTGCTGCTGCTCAGATGTAACTAACTTTCTCATAAAGAACCCTCAGGGCGGCCGAGCTCAAGAGTTCTGTAGGCTTTGCTGGGCTTAACGGTCACCCGGAGAGCATTTAAAAGCATGCTGTCCAGGCTGCCCCGCAGAGCAGTTAAATGGAGGTGGGGTTCCACTTCAGGCCACTTCCAGTGTGCGGCCCAGGCTGAGACATGATTGTGCATGTCTGGGGTGGGACGACACTCTGTGCTTGTAACAGGTGCCTGGATGATGCCGCTGGTTTGAGTAGCAAGAGCTTCAGGACAAGACTGGAGTGGACTTGGTTTGTCTGAGGAATGCAAAACATACTAGGACCCAAGAATGAATTCCCACGAAAGAGTCGTACTGACATTTGCCACTTTGGCTCCAGCTTTTGCTCCTCACTGGGCTCTAGGCAGCCTGGAGATGCACTGTAGGTTCAGTGATCCCATGTCCCCTCCCAGGGCTCTGCTCACTTGCCATGGCGTCAAGAACCTCTGGGTTAAGGTGGACACGATGGGGATGGGGGTCTACAAGGGCATTTGAGCAGGTAATTGAGCAGCTAGCTTAAAGTGGCTTTAAAAATTTCATAGAGACCCCTTTATTACGTCTTAACCAGGACAAAGGCCAGAGAAAGACAAAAGGCTATCATGTGAACAAGGGAGACCGTCAGCAGGAGGCCATGGCGGTGCCAAAAGCGCTCTGACTTCCGGAGAAAAAGCTTGTCCTCTCTGTGGTCCCCCTTCTAACTGATTCTCCCTTCCCCCGTTTGTAGTCCACTCAGGATAATCTTTACATAGTTATACCACTACCAGTACTCTATATAGTATGCAGATATAGTTTATATGCTGTCTCTTTTATAACATCTTCTTATATGAATGTGTAGAGTCCCAACTACATTAATATTGGCTTATTCCCCTGTGTGAAAGACAGGGCAGTTCTCCGCTGTGCTTCAGGGGGCGCCGTGAGTTGACTCTGACCCAGTGGCCATGGGCTATCCCTCCTGCCCCGGAAAGGAAAATGCTTTTGCACAATGTCTGAGTCTAGAAAGAGCAGGCATTTTTAAAGAAGGAAACCCCTTACGGCCCCTCAAGCTGGGTCCCATCATGTATTGTGGAGTTCCATTCTCGTTCGTTTTATGTGGAGATGCCTTTCATGCAGAATAAGTTGATATTTTTCTTTGGGGAACAATTCACAGCCTGCCACAAAGAACTCCTCATGTTACTAACTTCTCATGAGTCCGCCCCCCGCCACCCCACTTTTAGGGGCTATATTGCATCACGGGTAAACAAGCCTAAGCACACACTGGCACTTAGTTGATTTTGACTCAGAACAGCCCTGTTGAACAGACACAAATGCTCCTCTGACATTTCAGTGAGTAGCCCAAGACTTAACCTACTAAGTCAAGGTGGTGAATATATATATATATATATATATATATATATATATATATATATATATATTCCATTGTCCTGCCCATACCTGTTCAGCTTACCTTCTGCCTACGAAACCACTCAGATCACTGTGGATGCAGGGCGCTGTAGATAACAGTATTCACCTCTGTTGCCTTTCAGTCTTGTACTCTTCCCACTGTTTTCCTTTTTCTCCTAGTAACTTCCATCTTAATGTAGTGCCTTCCCCTTCACCTAAGTCAGGGTGTGTCTACTGGCTGTTAGTTTTTCATCCTCTCTGGTGGCAAAGCACATACTAATTAGGCTGCAAGGTCAGCAGTTCAAAATTATCAGCTGTGGTAATTTTTCTACTCCCATAAAAAGAGTTACAGTCTGTATGAGCGCCCAATAAAATGATTTATTAAAAAAATGAGGGGGAAAGAGGAGCTTATGGGCTCAAGTAGAAAATAATTGGAAATGAAATGGCAACATGTGTATAAATATGCTTGATACAAATGATGTATCGAATGTTGTAAGAGCTGTAAGAGCCCCCAATAAAATCATTGGGGAAAAACAAACAAACAAGCAAAAGAGTTGCAGTTTTGGAAACCCAAGAGGACAATTCTACCCTGTCCTCTAAGTTGCTAGGAGCTGACCTTGTGTCTCTCTCACCCCTCCTACCCTCACTTCACGGCTTCTAATCATCTGTGATTAAAAGTAAGAGGAGGAAGCGCCCCTGTAAGGGTAGCTCTGTCTGCATCACTTGTCTTTCTTCAGGTAGTCTTCCCAGGGACAGGGTCACAGGACACAACATGAATGCTCCAAAGGCGCGAGGCCGAGTGGTTGAGTGGCATGTCCTCCTGTGAGCGCTTGACCTGTGTCTCATCAGTATCCTCTCGGCCCCCATGTTTGGGATTGTGGAAACGGAAGGCATCCTCAGCCTGAGGAGCTCCTTAGTTAATGGCCTCCCCTACGCTGTCCCGGTCAAGTCCGTTTCAACCTTCAGGTACACCAGAAGACCTGCCTTATCCTCACAGCCGTTCTTATGTCGGAACCCACTGTTGCTGTCATGGGGTTAATACACCTGGAAGATCTTCTTCGTGCTGCTCCTCTCTCTACCAACCAAGATGTCCTTCTCCAGGAACTGCTCTCTCCTGAAAGCATGTCTGACGTACCTGAGATGAAATCTTGCTGCCCCTGCCTTTAAGAAGCATTTGGGCTCCACTTCTTCCCAGACAGCTCTGTTTGGTCTCTTGGCAGTCCTCGGCACTGTCGATATTCGTCAGCAGCACCCTCACGGCAAGAGATTCTTCTCCTGTCTTCCTTACTCAATGCCCAACTCTCCTGTGCAGAGGAGCGGAGTGAGAATATCATGGCATGGGTCAGGCGTGCCTGTTCAGCACTTTAAAGAGGTGCTGTGCAGCAGATTTACCAACACAATGCAGCACCGGACCACTTGACTGCTGCCACCATGAGCATTGATGGGGGATCCAAGCAAGACAAAATCCTTGACAGCTTCCATCGTTTCTGCGTGCTTCAGGATGTTGCCTACTGGTCCACGTCAAGATTTCATTGGGTTGTCATCCACACCGAAGGCTGTTGTCCATGACCAGTAAGAGCTTTGAGTCCTCCCCATTTTCAGCAAGCACAGTTGTGTCACCTGCATATCGAAGGTTGTTAATAAGTCGTCCTCCAATCCGATGCTTCATTCTTCTTTATATAACCCAGTTTCTCTGCTATAGCCCACTCCACAGATAGGTGGATAGAAATCCCCAGTGCATGCATATCTTAGAATTAGGCGAACACCGTCACAAACATCACGGATATTGGAGAGCCAGATAAATTCCTCATGACAGGCTTAGAATTTTGTGGCCACTAGAAGTTTCTTAGGTCTTCTTCCACCCGACAATGGCAGCAGCAGAACGGGTGAGGCCCTCAAGCACTCTCAGCACTGCCATCCAGCCGACTCTGCCTCATCGAGGCTTAGCAGGACAGGGTGGAGCTGCCCCCTTGCCCTCCAAGGCTGGACTCTTTCTGCAAGCTGACTGGCACCCCTTTCTCCCACAGCGCCAGTTGCTGAGGCGATTGAAGCGCCCACCCTTTGTAGCAGCCTGGCACGTAAACAAGCACTGCCAGGGCTCCTGGGAGCCTCAGAGCATTTCTGAAAGCAATCTCATGCAAGGGAGAATGCCAAGTGCTTATTTATTTTCTTTAATGCTTCTAGAATCCAATCAAAGACTCAAGTTTTGTTGGTGAAATAAAATTGTGAGCATGTGAGCAGCAAGGTACAGTCCCCCAAACATCTGCTCTTTGGAGCACTTACCCAAACATCAGACCCATTTGTCACCAGCGGCAGATGTTCCTACCAAGTCAGTACCGAACGTGAATGGGTGCGGTTCAGCAAGATGTGCCCAGCATGCAGCTGGTAGGTGAGAGGGAGGAGGTGGGGTCTGAAACACTCATCACCAAAGAGCAGGGGCAGGAGGAGATCAAAAATGACCAAACCGGTAAACATGATGGCGCTCTCCTTAAAAGGTGACACTAGCCATCCAGCAGGGAGGGCTGCCGTGTATTACTTCTCTATTTGCCTTGACGGGAAAGAGAGGGAGGCCGAAACTTCTGGAGGAAGCAAGTCCCAGCAGGGTCGGGCTGGGCTTGGGGAATGAGGGGGCAGGAAGTGGTGCTGCAGGGAGAGGATGGCCCTGGGGAAGCAGGAGGGTATGACTGTGTCTCTTCACGGGCTTGGCTGCAGGGGCCCGAGGGTGGGGGTGGGGTGGGGGTAATGTCTCGCCGGTCCTGGGAAAAGTGCCCCTCCGCTCGGTGTCACCCCCTCTTGGCCTCTCCTCGCCTAGCGAGAGGCAGAACGTACACCCTGGTTCTTTGTTGAAAATTAGTTTTTCAAATCTTGCCTTTTCCGGTATGGTTCACAAGGTGGCAATTTCCATGTCACTGCACATGAAGCCCGGGTCTTAAATATAGCCGGCATGCGAATGCCCTGCGGGCGGTGACAGTTGCGGTGACATCATTGCCAAGCAGCTTCTGGTTATTTTGGAGCGAGAGGGGAGGGGGAGCTACAGGAAGCTCAGCAGAGGGGAGATATTCTTGGCAGCAGCAATTCAGCGTCAGGAGAGACAACTGTCAAGTCTGGTGATTCTGGAAGTTTGCAGAGTTTATTCATGAACCGAGCAAACAAAAGTTCACGGTGTTGGCGCCAGGCACAGGCACAGGCACAGCCAAGGCTGGGGCCCGTGAGAGACTTGCCCTGGCACACTGTGCCCCTTTGTGGGTCAGCTCTCACCACGCCTCTTCTTTCCAGCAGCAGCAGAACCCTTTCTGCAGAAGACACCACCCCCCCCCCCCCGTGTAGACCCACTGAGGTGGGGTGGCAGTGGGGCTCTGGGAGAGCTATTTCTCAAGCCCATGGGGCTGGTTACCCCACTCCGGGTGCTGAAGAACACACCTCCCAAATGACCAGTGTCCGCTCTCATTCAGTTCTCTCGTGTCCAAAGGTCTGGGAGACGTGTCACATAGCCATGTGACCACCCACCGGCAGTCTCTCCATCTCCTGGGTGAGCCCCTGGGCCCTCTCCTATGCCGTGTGGCTTCTCTGGGGGCAGCATATGCCACCGTCATGCTCATTTGAAGGTTCCCAGTGGCTGCTAACTAAAGCAATGGCGGTTCTGCGGGAGCAAAGGATGTTCCCCCATGAAGTCGGGAACCCAGACCCTCTGGGGCAGCTCTCCCTGGAACATGGGGTGGATGTGAGTCCGAACTGGTTCTCCAACGCTCTGCAACAGCTAGAAGCAGCCGGTCGGGCCCTCACTCACTGCTTGGTTAGGTTTCCTGGGGCCCACTCTCTCCTCCTCTGTACGCAGATTCCCGTATTTTGACCAGCTCTCTTTTTGCCACAGCATTGATTATTTTCTAATGTATTATTTGGGGGCTCTGGGTGATGCAAATGATTACTATGCTTCTCTGCTGAGAGGCTGGAAGTTCGAGAAAGAAAGGCCTGGCAATCTGCTTCTGAAAAGGCAGCATGCAGGGCTGCAATCTACATGGTGGGCAGTTCAAGATGAGCAGCAGCTCCTCAGGAGAGGAGTCAGGGCTTTCTACTTGGGTCAACAGTTAACAGTCTTGGAAACCCACAGGGGGCGCTGTGAGTCCACACTGACTCCATGGTGGTGAGGAAACCCATTGGAGGCACGGTGAGTCTGCACTGACTCCATGGCAGTGTGGAAACCCACCGTGAGTAGGTGCTGACTCCATGGCAATGAGTTTGGTTTGGGGTTTTGGAAGCCCCAGGGAGCACAACTTTGTGCTTACACCAGGGGGCGATTTGCACCGGCTGCTGGTGCTGTGCTTCCTATAATCCTTATGACTGCGCTGACTTCTCTGTTACAATGTCAGCCTCAGGATGGCAGGCCCTTTCTCTGACATCCCCACTCACACGTCTGCCAGTCTGTGTAAAGCCTGGTGCTAACAGGGTGCTCAGGGAGAGGTGCTTTGTGGAGGCAGGGGAACACTTATCTCTGTTGTTGCCCCAGGGGGTTTGGCCTCTGTCTGTAAGGCTGTTTCATGCTCTGAGGTGGCTGCCAGTGCGCCAGCCATTGCATCTGCATTCTTGACAGGAGGGGGCAGGGAGAGAGGGGACACCAAGTCCCTGGAATCTCTCCCTCCCATCCCATCCCTGCACTGACTCTGCTGCGGAATGTGACATTTCAGGGAAGCACACTGCCACCCTAAGTCACACGGCACTGGGCAGGCAAAGAGCAGTCTCTGCTGAGCACATAAGACAAATGACACACATGAGCTCAAAAAGCACCTCCCAGTGTTGAGTCCTCTTCTAACTCAGTAGCCGCTCAGGTAGAACTGAGTTTCCAGGGCTGTGATGCTTTATGGGAATAGAAAGTTGTCTTTCTCCATGGAGCCGCTGGTGGTTTTGAACTGCCAACCTTGAGGAAAGCAACCCAACGCATAACCACTCTGCCATCAGAGAGCAAACAATAGGAAGTGGTCTACTTTGGTTGTGGAGTGCTAGGTAGCTGATGTCCTGTGCTGTGGGCACTGGTGCCTGCCATTGTCCTTAACGAGGAGCAGGAGGGCTTGCTGTCAGACGGATCTCAGAGCCAATCTCAGCACCGATTACATTTGCTGCCTGACCTGTGTGGAAGCCACTGTATCTCTAGAGCTGGCTGATGCAAGATAGGACCTTCCTCTTGGGTAGAGGCTTGGCAAGGTTCCTGAGGCCTCGCTGGTGTGTGGGCAGAGGCCATGATACCCGCTTCCTCACGCTGGCCAAGCATGGGATGCTGCGGGCCAAGGTGATAGAGACACATGTCACTGTTCCGGAAGCTTACTAAAGGACCTTCCAGGCAGAGAGCGAGACAGCAGCACGGAAGGCCTGTGAGTTATGTGGGGAGATTGTAGAGAGCCTCTTCTGGCTGCACAGTGGCATCTTTAGGTATGCTTGAGAACTGCTTCGGAAGATTCTGGAAGGGCAGCCTGGGGACAGTTTGCAGTGCCCCCACGGTGGATTTTGGCCCTGCTTCTGCAGTAGCAGCGGTCTTGGAAAGGCCTCTAAGGAAGAAATGTCCTTGGTGTCAGGTCCATTCTGTGGGCAGGTCATGCCCCAGGCTTTCGAGAGGGTGGCTGGATGGAAGCTGGGAGTGAAGGGTCTCTGAGCCACCCTCATCCCCACAGGACAGGTGAAGGGCAGACCTGCAAGGGGGGTAGGCCGTGCCAGGAACGGTGTGAGGGTGAGACAGGATAACGTCACCCACAGGTGTGCATTTCTTTGTTTCTTGGATTAGACTGTCTTCCCAGGAGACTTTGTACCTGGGGATGAGGGGAGGATAAACAAGATGCAAATGAGTCATTTGAATAGCATCTCAAAGACACTCACACTTGCCCAGGCCCTTGATGATCTCTGCTTGTTCATCTTGGCTGTTTGCTTTGTTTTTCAGCCTTTGTTTGTTTATTTTATTTAAAACAGTTTTTCTTTGTTTTCCCAAAGGCGGCCTTTTGAAGAATGAGTGAGTCAGGCCACCCACCTTCCACCAACCCCCTCCCCACCCCTGCCTGGAATAGGCTATGAAGGCTAAGAGAGGGGTTGGGCAATGAGTGTAACCTTGCAGGAACCACATCTCAGATGGTGGACAACCTGCACCCCTGCAGCTCACCGTGGTCACAGTGTCAGGATCCCCCAAGCCACGAGCAGGAACATGTGCCTATGTCATGAGTGGGGGTCATGGCCTATGATTTTCTGCCACTTGTGCAGATGGGGGCTGCTTCCTTCTCTGAAATGGAAAACGCTCATCACAGCAAGAAATGGGAAATGGGCTGGTGGGGAGGGATGGGCCCACCAGGGTTCCACCTGGGCTTTTCTCCCACACTCCTTGGTGATTAGGATGCCACTTCGGTTTTCAGAGGAGCGCCCCCACCCCCACCCCACCATCCCACCCTGATGCAACGGAGGGGCACTCTGGCACCTGTGGATGCTGCCGTGTTTACTCTTCTTCCCCCACACACCGGAAGCGAGGCGGGGAGTATGACAAGCCCCACATACCCATCACCTGGCTGAACTGCCTCGCCGTGACAAATGCTGTATCCACCGGGCTCGACAGCCATTCCCACACCGATTATTATTACCATTATTTTTGCTGGGATATTTAAAAGCAGGTCCCAGGGGTTATGTCATTTCGCCTGTAAATACTTGTGTATGAATCACTAAGAGGTAGCGACTGAAACAGAACAAGTTTATACTCACCCCAAACGAGGTCGCAGAATTATCAGACCGAAGTCCACAATAGTCCCTTGAGGTCGTCATCTCGTTTCCAAGGTCACAGCTCCCCAACGGTCTCAAATTCATCTTTTTTTGTGTTTGTTTGTTTGTTTGTTTTTTCCTGGCATCACTGCCTCTGGTGGTTGTGGATGCTACCCTGCGCTGCTCCTGAGAGCCCCCGCTGGATTCGAACCGCCAAGCCCGCGGGCCGAAGTCCCACACGCAACCACTTACACCACGGGGGCTTGGCCCTCAAATTCATCTTTTGACAGTGGTTTCACGTGTGTCACGCAGCACAGTGGTTAGGCACTTAGCTGCAAATCGAAAGGTCAGTAGTTCGAATGCACCTGGTGATACTTGGGAGGGCGATGTTGCCACCGACTCCCATACAGAGTACTGTCTTGAAAACCCGTGGTGGCAGCTCCTCTCTGTCCTAGAGGGCTGCCATGAGTTGGGCTCCACATACTGCCTCTGGGTTTGAGGCAGGTTGAAAAGGGGTCCTGAGGCTGCAGGAGAAGTGCTTGGCTGCCAGCTGCAAGGCTGGCGCTCGAATCCACCAGTGGCTCTCCTGGGGAGAGATGTGCCTGCCTGCTCCATAACCCCTGGCCCTTGAGTTGATTCACACTCGTGGGCGCTGGGCGGGGCAGAGTAGAAGTCCCGAGACGACCAGTCTTAAGGGAGCAGACAACCTCACCTCTCTCCCACAGGGCCGCCAGTGGGTTTGAATTCTCTAAGCAGCCAAGGCTCCTTTCTGCCAAGAGTGTCTTCATGGAAGCCTTAGGGGGCAGTCACACCCTGCCTTTATCCGTTTGCTGTAAGTTTGGATTAAGTGGCCCTGGGGTTTGTTTGCATTCACTCCGAGTTCACGTTGTAAATCATAAGTCAGCTCGTGTCGTCCTGTGCTCAGAACCTGTCACTGCACTCACAAAATCTTCCCCCGCTTCTTTCCATGGTCTGCACACTGCGCGATCTGACTGGACCCCGCAGCTTGGCATCCCTGTTCCTCTCTTGGTGTCTGCAGAAGCAGGTGTCCCCCACCACCAGTCATCTCCTCCTCCCTCCTCTGGTCTTTAGATTTCCTCACCCCACCTGTGTTTTGTGTGTGTTCTTGTTCAGTGACGGTCTTCTTGCACTCCTGAGTGTCAGTTCAGCGAGGTGTGGGGCCCGGCCGCTTGTCCACTGCATCCCCAGTGCTCAGGACAGGGCCTGACAGCCAGTGTTTGTTAAGTGACTGCATGGAGGTAAGACCCAGCTCTCTTGGTAGTGTGTGTGTGGTGGTGGTGCGGATCAGGTGGGGGCGGTTTGCAAGCCTGAAGCACTCCATTTTGGAGGCGGGGGGAGAAACTATTCTGAGAGTTTCTTTTTCCTTTTAATTTTTGTCATTGTAATGTAATGTCGACAGGAACAATTTAGGCTGCCAGGTATAGCCAGCCCTGGCAGTGGCAGTTGTTATTCATATAAATGACACCTTGCAGCCAGCCACCTAGGATCTTTGCTTCAACGATTCTTTCAAAGTTTACCTTCGAACTGTAACTTCACCTCCCACGTCTAGACCTGCTGCTGCTTCGTTGCTGAGCTTTGGAGTCAATCTGTCTGGAACAGGCCCACCGGCCAGACTAGAACTGCCAGGTGAGGTTCACCTCTCTGGAGCCAGATTGCCAGATTTTGCTGTGAGGAGCCACTGGCTGGTGGTAGGGGGACCACGTACCTTTGGTTAGCAGCCAGGTGCCTCATCCTTGTGCCCCCGCCCCCACATGTCCCCAAGTGGGAAGCTGAGATGCAGGTGGTAACTTCAAGATTGGGTCTCAGCTTGGTATCTGGAGGAAACGGGGCACCAGCCTCTCCACAGCAGAGCATGCACAGGGCTCTTGGTTCCTCCATGCATTCTGTGCAGGAAGCCAGCCTGACATGACCAGATTGGAAGGGAGCCGAACGCAGCGCATGGAGTCATTTTCCCTCTCCTTCCCTCGTTCACTGTGCCTGGGCTATGCAGAACACCTGGCACACACCAGCTCGGTGAGAGCCGAGCCCCGGCCACGCGCTACCTGACCTGAGTTACGCTTCAGGGTTAGGGTGGACTTGAAGCTCTGTCTGTAACCAGTGCTCCGCTGCAAACCACCCAGAGGAAGATCTCCCAGAGTGATGGCTGCCTGCCTGGTAAACGCTGTTGGCTCAGTCACAGGGTGGCTCACAGTCACTGTCAACAACCTTACCACAACCACAACCACGCTGCGCTCCAGACGGAGAGCAGCCCCAGGACCACTCTCCACAACAGTGGGTTTCTCACATTGAACCTTGGCTGTCTGGGGGTCAAGGAAGAGACAGGGTTCAGGGGCCTGGGTGGCTCTCATTTCCAGCTGGAAGGAGGGACATTTATTTTTTCTTCCAAAGTGTCTAATTCCGAATTGTTCACGTCTCTCCTTGTGCTTTCTGGAGCTGTAGATGCGACGGCCTCCATGAGAGGTAGGGCATGGTCCCCCTCTCCTGCTCGGATTCTTCTCTTCCCCCCGAGCCCTGGTGGTGAACTCTGGCAGCTTTTCCTGGAAGTGCCATGCAGCTAATGGGGAAGGCACGTGGTGGCACTGTCAGGGGAAGGAGGCTGTGGGCAGTGCGTCTGGTCTGACCTTCTACCTCTGAGAGTTTGACTTGAGGGGCTGATGACCCCCTGCCTCAGTCCTTTATTATTTTCACAGATTGTGACAGAGATAAATGGAGGGTTCCCACCTTGCCCTCCCTCCCTTAACATAATTCAAAAAGCACCTGAATAAACTGTGTTTGAGAGAGAATTCGGCAACTGGCTAATTGTTTAGAGAGAGAATAAAAAACAAAACAAACAAGCAGACAGAAACCCTTGTTTTTGGCAGGAGAGGTTGGTCCTCTAGGCCAATGATCTGAGACTGGAACAGGCTCCCCGCATTCCCTCTGTGGTCCCCGAGACCAGGCAGACCTCTGTGGCCTTGAGAGTAGGCTTCTCTGCCCCCACTGGGACTGGAGCAGTCTCCCTTTTGAAAGTCGCTTGAATGGACTTGACCTCTTACTCCCACCCTCGCAGCCTGTGTCCTTCTGCCGGCGGGACCCTTGGTGGGATGTGCTTCTCCGGGAATTTTACTTGTTTGCCTCTGTGGGCACTGAGGCTCAGCTTAAACGACCCCCAACTCCCACAACCCCTCCCCTCTGCGTCCTCCCTCCCCCAGCCACAGGATGCTGTCCCCCCTCCTCTGAGGAAGAGCTTCTGCTCAGAAGGTTCGAGCCCCGAAGTGATGATGTGGCTGCATGCACTTATTCAGGCCTTCCCGTGAGTCTGGTCAGTAGTAAATCCTTGGTGAAGTCAGTGTCAGAAGACCTGAGCCCGCTGCTGGGGGGAGGGCCTGGTGTTTGAGTCCCACACCGAGAACCCCCCCAGGTGAGGGGAAGTGAGCTGATGATACAGCTTTCAGCCCCTTCCCATGCCATGACGGCATGACTGGGGGAACACCGGACAAAGGGTCATATGCTCTTCCTGGGAGAGGGGTGGTGGTGTGGCAAATGGGAGGTGTGCAGGTGGAGGTAGAGTGAGGCCGGCCTGGAATTTTCTCTAGTGTGGCCACGACCAGTGCGTGAAACTCCACGTGGTTGCAGGCCCTCTGGTCTCCTCTGTTTTCCTAGTGACATGTCTGCAAGGAAGGGGCCTAGCCAGAGAGGAGGCCTGCCTCCTGCTCACTCACCCTTCATGGCTGCTGCCTGGGTCCCTAGAGTCCCCAGCTCCTCACTGACCCCCTTCCTGGCACTTTTATGCTGATTTTTACCAAGGCTAGTTTGTTGAATTTGAGCAGTCAGCTCCTGGCTCAGTGTTCTGTGCCCCAGGGACTGGGGCTCCTTCCTTTCAAGGCGTGAACGTGCCAGGAGCCCCATGCTGGGGGTTGAGCTGCCATCATCCTATTGCCCTGTCCCCTTGCATATTGTTTTCACGGATTACAGACTGTTGATCTCATGGAGGTGGTTTTTTCAAGGGGCACAGGGCTTGTGGGTAGTATCCCTCCCTGCCTGACGGTGTTTCCAGAGAGTCAAGATGCCTGGGAGAGGAGGGAGGGGTTGGTGTGCACACCCATGTTTTCTAGTGTGCAAGGGCATCACTATGCCTAGCTATGGCCCTGGGGTGAGAGAACCTGGACCCAGACCTCTGAGTGCTCTGGTTCTGCAAGGCAGGGTCCAGTATGAGCATTGCAGGGCAGCTAGCTCACTGGTGGAAAAAAATGAGCTGCTTTTCAGAAGTCTGGTCTACCCAACCCTGGTGCAATGGGATAGTCCAGGATGTGGCCCCTGGAGATGATGAGTAGGTCCAGGATTGCCTGGGGGCTTCTCTCCCCTGTAGAGGATGTATGGCCCAGGTGGTCTTCTCTATGCGGAGAGATGATCTTGCTGGTGGGCTGGGTGACCCTGTTTCAGCCTGGTTCTCCAGAAAGCAGAGTCTGACAGAAGGACTTGGATCCTTCTCTGGGGAGTCTCTCAGGAGGCCACAACAGGGATCAGGGCTGGAGGCTAGAGAAAGGGCATTGAATCCAGTGGGTCTCCCAGTGGTCGTTAGGAGTGGAGGGACTGGGATGTTGGTGTGCACAAACCATGCTTGATGACCTCTGAGGGATGGGAAGATGGGCATGCCCCCAGGTACTTCATCCCCCTAACGGTAGGGGACTGGTCCTTGGCAGCCCCTCTCTTACTTGCACATTGTCCTGCCTACATGATTGAGCCCTGAGAACCTTGAGCCTTGAGCCCTGAGCCTTGAGCTCCAGGAACTCAAGAGCGAACTAGGCCAACTTGGAAGAGGTCCAGTCACAGTGCTCTTCAGAAGAGAGGAGGGAGAGCGAGACTTTGTCTTCCATCATCTGGCCCTGTCAGCGGGAAAGCCTCGCCTGTGCAGAAGGACATTATGCTGGGGGTACTAGAGGGTCATCCAAAAAGAGGAAGAACCTCCCCAGTGGCTGCAACAGTGGGTGCAAGCGTAAGAATCTTTGGGAGGATTCCAGACACAGGACAGGGCCAGCGTTTGTTCTGTTGTAGACAGTGGATCACGGTGAGTCAGAACTGGCTTAACTACCCAGAACAGCAACAGCAGGCAGCAGACGTGGAGTTGCCTGCAGCTGTGTGGGGCCAGAGGTGGACTCAAGGTGGCATGGCAATGTCCCGATGCTTACCTGCCCTGGCAGCTGCCAGCCAGGACAGGATCCTCAAGGTACCTCTTCCTGGTCTCCCTGTGCTCTGAGACCCCCGTGGATGGACACTGCCACCGCAAGCCAGCATGCCTGGAGCAGCGTTGACTGTTTAATGCTGCCGTAGGCCATAGCATGTGGATGGAGTCAGCATAGTTTCCTGTGTTTTTCGGATGAGAAACTTGGCTCAGACAGACCCTCAGGGAAGAACCAGGTGGTGACTCCCGTGATTGTCATGCAGCCATGCTCAAGGCCTCTGTGCACCTCTCTACCTGCCAGAAGTGCCTGTTCTTCGGTGCTGGAGCCCTCCAGGGCCAAGGCAGGCCGCCTTGTGGTGCTTGGCCCGAGTGTTCCCTTAGACTGGCATTGAACTCCAGTGGGACCAACTCCAGCTGATCATGTGTGAGCCCTGGGGATGCAGTACCTCCGGTTGTGTCCCCAACGTGGCCCTGATCTGAGGGAAGATTCCCATGCCTTGTGGCCATCTTTCCTAGTGAGTCTCTGATCAGTCAGGTTCCCTTGGTTCCTTGTGCTTGGGCTGAGGGGTGACAGGGCAGTGGGACTATGGGGAGAATGGGCATTTCAGAGTGAGGCTAAGCTGGGGGATCCCTGCCCCTCGCTTGCTGCTGTGGGGTCTTGGGTGAGTCTGAGCCTGTTTCTTCATTTGTAAGATGGAGGGGAGGGTGCAGTGAGGTGGAGGAGGGAGGGGTGCAGTGAGATGGAGGGGGAGGGGAAGGTGCAGTGAGATGGAGGGTGCAGGGAGATGGGGAAGGGGAGGATGAAATGGGATTGAGCCCTGAGCCCAGGGTTTGGCCATTGTTTTCGATTCATTAAGCAAGAATCCAGGTCCTCGCTCTGCCCAACAAAGGCCCAGGAAATGCCTGCCTTGACCTAACTCCTGATGCCTCATCTTGCCTGTGGGTTGAGTCTCTCTAATCATAGGGCATTGGGGGAGAGGGAGGTTTGCCACTCACCTGCCTGCTGGCTCTGAAGGGGCTTGTGTGTGAGGAGACCCCTGGCAGCACCCTGTACATCTTGAGCATCTTAGCACTTAGCAGAAGTGAAAGTTCCAAGTGACCCCTCAGAGGATGCCAGCTCAACGGAGGGCTGCTTTGGCTCCCATCTGGCCGCTGGCACCTCTACAGGTGAGTGACTGCTGCCTGCAGAGCTAATCCTCCGCCTAATCCCTGATTGGGGGTGGGCACAGTATGCAGAGTGTTCCAGGGAGTTGGCTATGTTCCCACCCTCTGCATTTTCAGAGATGAAGACTCCATGTATGGTGTGCCTGGTGGCTTCTTTGAGCACTTTCTGGTCATCAGAGAGCTGGTGCAGAGTAGATGCCCATGAATTTGGAGAGTTCCAACTACTTTTTGCTAGGCCTCGGCTCCAGTTGTCTGGGGCTGAACCTTCTCCCAGAGGGTGACACTGAAGGTTTGCACCCCTGGAGGTGGAGATTAGGCCTGAAGACCACATGTCCCTGGAAACATGGCCATGGGTGGAGGAGAGAAGGCTCCCACCAGCAGGGAAGTTGTGAGCACTCCCACTGCCTGAACAAGCACCCTCGACTCTGTGAGGGTAGGCGTCGTGTGACTGGATGCCATAGCATGTTGTATTGCCTGTCCTGTGCCGCTCCACTGTGACCCACTTCCGATGGTCACCCCCTCTGCATTGCCCCACTGCCTGGAAACTGAGCTGGCCACCCCTCCCAGCAGTGCACCATGGTTGCCCTTGGTGGCCTCGTCTACTTTGCATCTCCCTTCTGTGGCCTGCCTCAGACAGCCACTCCCTCACGTGGCCTACTCCCTGTGTATTCCATCCACCCACCTCACAAGGCCACCACAAGAAAACAGCTGCGTGGGAGAAAGGGGGAACCCATCACAAGGTTGGATATATAGCTTCCACCCTGAGAAGCATGAATAGCAGAAATCTGGGTGCAGTATTATATGAAATGGCAATAATATATAATTAATCAAGGATTCATGAGGGTGGGGGAGGGAGGGGTAAAAGGAGGAGCTGATACCAAGGGCTCAAGTAGAAAATGTTTTGGAAATGTTGATGGCAGTCAGTATATATACACACGTGCGTTTAATACAGTTGAATGATGGATTGTTACACAATTTGTAAGAGTCCCCCAGTCAAATGATTCATAATAATTCCAAAAAGGAATCCATGCTGAGGTTGTTTGTGAGAAGAGGGCTTGGCCAGTGTGGAGTCCTGCTTTTCAGGCGCATAGTTGGCCTCTGTGGTTACGCAGCACCAGGGCCCAAGTGCCCCGCAGAGCTGGTGACCAGCTTGGAAAGGTTGTAGACAGAAAATTGAACTTGAGTCAGTGTTCAGAACAAGTGCTCCGTCTATTTGAAAAGCCCAGAGCAGATGGATCCGTGGTGATAAAAGCGACGGTCCTGAATCCAAGGAGGGAGAGTGATGCGTGACTGCTCGTGGACTCTGGGTTTCTGTGGGCATGATGAGAAAGGCCCGGAATTCAATAAAGGCACAGCTTTTGAAAGAAACTGAAAAGCTGCAGAATTACACATCACAAGAGTGAGTTCAGAGGATGAATTGGAATGATATGTGGATTATAGCGCAATAAAACAGCAGCATAAAGTGCATAGATGTTTTATGGGAACTGAAAGGACCAGAGACCATTTTTCAGACCCTGAGACAAACATGAGAACGAGCAGGCCTTTCTCCTCGGGTCTGGAGACCATGTGCAGGGAGTAGTGGATGTGGCCTCATGATGTGCAAGCCACACTTTTCTAATTCAGGACTGCTGATGTGGTCTATTGATCAAGGGGCCTCCTCCCCTATCACATCGTAACAGACTGATGCTCATCTCATCTCTCATTCACGTAACTCTTCTCCACTGTGTGTGTGTGTGTGTGTGTGAGTGACAGGGAGAGAGAGAGAGAGAGGATTCTTGACCCTGTTGACCTCCTTTCAGCCTTAGACTAGACCACAGAAGCCATGTTCATGGTCTAGCCCCCACCTCACCACAAACTTTCTTTCTAGGTGGTAGGCTGCCTTCTGGACCACCTGCCCTCAGGTTCCAGTTGGCTTGGGCCCCTGTGGTCAGTAGGAGATGAGACTGGGGTAGTTATCCCTTGACTCTCCCTGCCAGGACCTGAGTTGGCCTGGACGTCACAGCTGTGTCACTCTGGGTTCTGCTAACTGTGGCTTTTCAACCTTGGTAAGGATGGGGTGGGGGCTCTTCATTGTTGTCAGTGCCCCCCAGCTGTCACACCCCCTTGCTGGTTTCTCTTCACCCTGCCCTTCTAGATATATCTTTAGTAAGCACCACCTCTGCACCCTTCGCCTGAGTTTTCTGTTTTCTGCAGATCCAGGGCTGGAATGCCAGACTCGGCTGCCCCACAGGGTTGGCTCAGCAGAGATGTTCTGCCCGTGCTCTCTGTCACTTGCTGTCTGGAGGTTGGCTTCAATGACCTCTGTACAGCCCCGCCCTTTGGAATGATCTGTTACTTGGCTCGCTGGTGACACGTCTGGAGCCTCCCTACCCATTCACTTGCCGGCCGAGGTTGGCAAGCTTTCTCTGCAAAGGAACAGATACTGAGTGCTTTTGGTCCTGTGGGCCCTATGTCATAAGAGTATTGGAAATGGAAGAAGCACGTTAAGAATGCTCCTTAGAGGCAAGGATGGATAGATTTCAACCCACATGGACATGTTGTCAGGAGAGATCAGGCCTGGAGAAGCACATTATGCTTGCTAAAGTGTTGGGCCGTGAAAGAGAGGCAGACTCTCCAAAGATTAATTGGCACAGTGGCTGCAACAATGGACTCAACTTAGGAGGAATTATGAGGTTAGCACAGGACCTGACAGGGCTTCAGTCTATTGTTCATAGGTCCCCAGGGGTTGGAACTGCCTCCATGGCACCTGACAGCAACAACGTCACATTCAGCTCTGCACTTGTAGCAAGCAGGCAGCCCACACAGTGTATGGGGGTGCCTGTGTCCCAGTAAAATTTGACTCGTTAAAACAGACAGAGCAGAAATTTTTATTAATATAGTGCCTGAGTAAAGCTGTTAAAAATTTTAAAAATATGAGCCGCAGGCTGAATTTTGTCTGGGCACTAGAGTGTGCTGACCCCAGCACAAGCCAAAACAGTTCACATTGGGCTTTGATCAGGCCTGGACTACCAGAGATGAACATAAGCATTCCCTGAGCGCAATCACTCCCTGATGCTTGCTCTGTGTAGCTCAGTGTGCTGAATAGTGGCAAAGCCATTGCCTCTGGATGGCAGACAAGCCTGTGTTTCCCACATGAGCATATTGGTTGGTTGTGGTAATGGGTGGAAAGGACTGAGTGGGAACTGGATGAAGGGCCCAGCTAATACTGGTTTCCCAGGGAGGAACCTTCAAGCTGCAACTCAGAGGGCACTCAAGGTTTGGCAGGTAGAGAAGAGGTAGCGGAGAGGTAGACTTTTTGATTAGTGTGGGCAGGAATGCTGTGCCTGAGTGACTTGGTCAGGGACCATGTGTTAGGATGGGTTCTCTAGAGAAGCAAAGCAAGTTCTAAATATATAGAGAAGTTTATATCAAGAAAAAATGGCCCGCTCAATTGTAAGAATGGGTAAGACCACTAGAGTTAAAATTTGTAGATTAGATGTGAAGCTGAAGGCTTCTCCTGACTTGGGTAACTGAGGTGTGGTGGTGGTGGTGGTGTGTGTGTGTGTGTGTTGGGGTGGGGGTGGGGGACGTGTGTTTGAGCATGCTCAGGAAACAGGAAGATTAAATATGAGAACCCCAGGCTAGAATATGCAAAATCGAATGAATCTAAGGTTGGCAATCACCTGATGGTTCCTGGAACTGGCAGGCCATATGGCAGAAGGTCAATGAACCAGATGCAAGCTCTAGACCTAACAGAAGTGATACGTTTTCCAAAAGTCTGTTTAAAAAGCAGTCAGATCCCAACCTGGGGGATTGATTACTGCCAAACTGCTGAGAATCCAGACCCAGCTTAGCTGACACGAGACCTGACTCTCACATGCCCCAAAGTGAGAAGTCCTATACCTTGTTGTGGTTGGGCCATTGTCCTGTGGGCAGTGCAGGGAATGGAAGAATTGATGGGGTTGGAGAAGCGTTTTCACCAAGAGCAGTATGGAGGAGGGCTCGAAGTAGGCTGAGAGCCACATGAGCTACCAGCTTGAGCTGCTTGCCTCAAGAGCAAGCTGGTTTGAAATGTGTTCGCCAGAAGATGTATTCCAGGGGGCTTCAAACATTTGTGAAAATCCATCATCTCTTCATTCCACTTTCCCCCAAACATTCTGAAGTCTCCCTGTATTCTTAGAGCTGAATCTCTTCTTGAGTTTGGAACTTGAATGGGTGTTAATGCAGAAACCCCTCTGGACAGAGGGCAGGGTGTGTGTAGTTGGGTGAATGTGGAAGGCGCCATCCATGCGGAGACGTTCTGCGTGAGTAGTTAAGTGTGTAAGGCGGCATGAGACATGGAATGAGACTGGCAAGGCTGCCAGGAGTCCTGCAGGCAGTCACTTTGGAAAGGAGAACTTCAACTTAATAGAAATTACTGACTGATAGGTTCTCGCTTATACCAGTGTTAAAAAAAAAAAAAAAAACAGTGAGAGTGCGGACTGCGACATAATAGCTGTAAGATGTATTTAGGAGTCCCTGATTGAATAGACTTGGGTTTGGGTGGTTTAGCTGGGACATTTTCTCATCTAGTCCATGTGGCAGTCATGATTGGGAGTGTAGGGGTGGAGTCTAGCCTGTCAATCTGGAGATAGCCAATGAGACCTCTGTGTGGGCATGACCTTCTCCTCTGAGAATTCTGGGAAACTGGAGGAGCCATGGAGAGACCCCTGCCAGTGCTGAGATGCTTCTACTGCTTCTGGATTCTGGTGGTAGACCTTGAGCCCTGGAAAGTGGAGGAGCCACGGAGAGACACCTGAGACTCTGCACCCACTGGCCTGTGATTGTCCTGGTGTTGTTGCATGTGCTTTGTGAGTCTGAAGAGGACTTATGGATTGGTATTAGACATATGGGCTAATGTTGGACTTATGGACTTAGACTAGACTGGGTTGGGGTGCTTTCTCAGTGTTCCATTTCTCATTTATAAACCTCTCCCTTATATACATATGGGTGTTTATGAATTTGTTTCTCTGGTCTACCCAGACTAACGCAGGCCATCTGGCAGTACAACTTTGAGAAGAATTAGTACCATTTATGAGTATGTCTCTTTTCGGTTGATAACATTTTAAGAAACTTCTTACTTGGAAACATGCTGACATTTGAAAGCTGTACAAGCAATCCGAGTGTTTGGCTTGCTTCTGATCATGGAGTTTTCTTATTTGGGGCAATGAAATCTTTAAGGAGTGTGATATTCATGCTTTTTTTTTTTTTTGGCTCATTTCTCCCACAATGGCTCTTGAGTTTATATCAGCATTGTATGAATGAATCAAGAATTTATCATGGTAAATCTTTTGAGGCACAGATAGGAACTTTTTAAAAGATCATTTTATTGAGGGCTCTTACAGCTCTTATAACAATGTGTACATCAATTGTTTCAAGCATATTTGTACATATGTTGCCATCATCATTTTCTAAAAATTGACTTTCTATTTGAGCCCTTAGTATCAGCCCCTCTTGTCTTCCTCTCTGCCCCTCCTACCCTTGATAGCTTATAAATGATTGTTATTTTCATTTCTCACACCGACTGCTATCTCTCTTCCCCATGGTTTCTGTTGTTCTTCCTCTTGGTGGCGGTGGTTATATGTTGATTATTGCGATCAGTTTCCCCTTCTTCCCTTCTCCTCTCTTTCCCCTACCCTCACAGCATTGCTACTCTCATTCCTGTTCCTGGGTTCTGTGTGTCGTAAGCTCTTATCTCTTATCTGTACCTTGGTACATTCTCCGGTCTAGCCTGCAGTGAAAGGCAGGACAGGGCTCATGAGAGTGGGGGGTGAGGAAGTCTCAAGGAACCAGAGGGATATTGTGTGTCATCCGTGGTACACTATGCCCTGGTCAACTCATGCCTTCCCTGTGACCCTTCTATGAGGGGATGTCCCATTGTATGCAGATGGGCTTGGGGGTCTCTGCTCTGACCCCCCCAACAATATGTTTTTGTTTGTTTGTTTTGGGTCTTCTGATGCTTTTTACACCATTCTGTCGACACGTTGTCATCTCACAAGCGGGTGTGCTTCCATGTAGGCTTGTTGCTTGTCTGCTAGATGCCTGCTTATTTAACTTCAAGCTGTTAAGCCTCCAGACACTACATCTTTTGATAGTCCGGCACCGTTTGCTTTCTTCACCACATTTGCTTATGCACCCACTTTGTCTTCAGTGATGGTACAGCAGGGTGAGCATCGCAGAATGTCAAGTTGTTAGAACAAAGTGTTTTTTGCATTGAGGCAGAGCTTGAGTAGAGGTCCAAAGTCCACCCACTGCCTCATTGTATTGCCATATAAATAGATGTATGTAAACCAATACCTCTGTTTGAATGAATTAATGTATTTACATATGTACACACCTGTGTATATACCTCTATCCGTAGCTTTGCTTTTTAGAGCTTTCCTCTGTTTCCTTTTATCTTCTTCCTGCTCCACTATCTTGCTTCTCCTACTTCCCCCTTTTGGTATGTTAATTCCTCTTGGATAAATTTCTGTTTCTCCAACACCCCCGGATCTTTACGTCCTCCTCGTTGCTGATTATAATTCCCTACTCTTAACCCTGTCTATGGCATTATTTGCTCACTGCTCCTTTCTCCCATGCTCTTCTTCCCCAAGTCTCTCTGGAACCATTGGTCCCGTTACTTTCTCCTTGAACTTGCTTCCCATGCCTAACTTACATAGGTACACAAAAGCAATAGCAGAAACAAAACAAAGAAAACAAAGAGTTGAATAAAAAGAGAAAGAAGGAAAGAAAAAATAATAACTAGGATAAAAAACCCTCAGATATGTATATGTAATTCCAGGTCCTTTTGTTGACATTATGATTGTCTTTCCACCAGTCCTGGAGGAATTCTGTGAATTGCCCCTCCTAACCTGAAGTCTATTTTGGGGGGCTCCACAGGGACTTTGTGGCTTTGCTTTGCCCCTGTTGCTGATCTGTTATGTGTTTCCTCCTTGGTTCGTTCTGCTGTGGGGGGTTCAGACTAGACTAACTCCCCATCGTGTGTCCTCAATATTGTCCTCTATTGCAGTATGTTCCAGTGAGGGGACATCATGTCTCGAGCTGTCATCGGCCCTACAGCCCTCTCTGTACCTTAGCGGAGATGTCGTCTCCAGGGCTCGGCGTGCCGATATAGGGTCTAGAATCGCACTCTCTCTTTTTCCTTCCATGTGGGTGTGGCATGCTGTCCCTTCTCCCCAACCTGTGGGTTTAGTGTTGTCCTCTGTAGTACATACTTCTAGGGAAGGGAGGTCAGTTTGACTCTGAGTTAAGAAACTTTTAAGAGAGGTGTTGACTTCTAGTTAAGTTGAAAATACATGGTTTCACACAAAATGAATATGAACCGGGTAGGCCTGGCTCCGGGTTTCGGAGTTGCTGCCTCTGTGTCGGCCTTGCAAACAAGCCTTTTCTAGGCAGTTGTCCTGAAGTGGCGGTTCTCAACCTGCAGGTCCCCACCCCTGTGAAGGTCGCCCAATTCACAACAGCAGCAAAATGACAATTATGAAGTAGCAACAAAAGTAATTTATGGTTGGAGGCCACCACCACATGAGGCGGCACCCTGTGGAAGAGTCTCGACATGAGGAAGGCTGAGCAGGGCTGTGTAAGGTGGGTGGCGGTCCATCTGCAAGCACCTTTTCCTTATCCCAGTCTGGGTGCTTATCAAGGTGCTCAGTGATTGAGTAGCAGAGAAAGATGATTGTCTTTCATTTCCTGTTTCAGGTCAAGTCCCAGGGGAAAAATTATGTAAGTATTTAAAAGAATTGATCCTTCAGTTTATGAGGAGAATGACAGGGCTTTCTATCCTTGTGGAGACTTACAGTCTCAGACCCTCATCGGGACATTTCTGCCCTGGCCTATAGGGTCACTGTTAGTGGGCATTGACTATGGAAGTGAAGTTTTTGGACATTTTTGGTCTATGATTTCTTATTCAGCTAGGCATTTTAAAAAAATCATTTTACTGGAGGCTCTTACAGCTCTTATAACATTTGATACATCATTTGTATCAAGCATATTTATATACATGTTGCCATATTCATTTCCAAATATTTTCTACTTGAGCCCTTGGTATACAGCTAGGCATTTTTAAAAATCACTTTCTTGGGGGCTCATACAATACATACATGCATCCATTGGGTCTAGCATATTTGTTCATTTGTTGCCGTCAACATTTTCAAAACATTTTCTTCTATTTGAGTCCTTGGTGTCAGCTCCTCATTTTTCCCCTCTCTCCTTCCCTCCCCCTTGATAATTTATAAATCCTATTTTTTCATGTCTTACGCTGATCACTGTTTGCCTTCACCCACTTTTCTATTTCCTGTTCCCCAGGGAGGGGGTTTATGTAAATCATTGTGGTCAGTTTCCCCATTTCCCTCCAGTTTCCCCTTACTCTCCTGGTATCACTACTTTCATTATTGGTCCTGAGGGATTTCTCTGTCCTGGATTCCCTGTGTGTCCAGTTCTTCTAGCCTGATTTGTAAGGTAGAATTGGGATCATGATGGTGGGGCGGGAGCGGGGGGAGATATGTACCTAGATCTATTTGTACATAGATCTATTTTTGTACATAGATCTATTTTTTCATTGTATATAAGTGTATTTATATATGTGCATGCCTGTATTTAGACTTCATTAAATGCCCTTTGTTAGCTAGGCATTTTTATAAACTTTCTTTTGCAGGTCAGTTTTGTCATAGAAATACAGGGACATGCTGGTAACAAATGTATATTTTCTATGAAACAGGATGCTGTGAGATTTGGACGTTGTATGAACACCATATTATATGGCCTTATGGGCATTCACTTCTTGCCATCGTTGTCACTCCTGCTGCTGCTGCAGGCTGGAGGCTGGCGGTTGGCAGCAGCAGCAGCAGCAGCTCAGAGGGCTGCAGTGGGAGCTGAGCAGGAGTGATTGAAGGGAGTGGAGCACACCCAGTGTCTGTTGGGGTCCCTATGGCTACCTACGGTCCAGTGATTCCTTACAGGATTAAAAGTTACAGTTTATTACAACAAAAGGATACAAGTTAGGATTAAAGCAAAAGGTGCATGGGGTGTGGGCCCAAGACACACATGGCTCTTCCTTTAGTGGTTGTATGACAGTGGTGTTGCGTGGGGATGCTTCTAGTTTGCCCACCAGTGATGTGTGATAGAGCATACAGAGTCTTCCCACCATGGTAGCTCACCTGAGCTTGGGGTCTAGGATTTTGGATGGGGCCACTCATGTAGGCAAGGGTACCTTAGAAACTGGACCTGGTTGCTCAGTTTGAGCCCACAGATGTCACTGTACTGTCATTCATACTATCTGCCGTAAACTCTCTGACATGGCTCAAGGTCCCCAGGTAAAAACCGGTGGGCTCTTAAGACAAGGCATTCTAGGGTTTAGAGATTAGGGCCCAGGAGTCGTTCACATGGATTGTGTAGGGTTTGACCACCCAAACCTGCTCAATTAACCCTTGGCTGCAGGTCCAGAAAATCGAATGCCTTTGGCCAAAGCAAAAAGGAGATGAATGGGCTCACGCGACCTAGGTTGATTTTTGCTTCGGGCATGACAGGATGCAGGGCCCACTGTGTTGCGCTCTTGGCGTTGACCCCATTCCTACAGGCTTCCTGCTACAGCAGCTCCGGACCTCCCAATCGTCAATCAGAAACTGTAGACTTGATTTTTGTTGACATGAATTGGACTTACATATGTGCCCCTTTCTAAGCCTGTCCCTTTTGCCAGAATGAATGATGGTGTGAGTATCTGTCTCTGAATTTAAGTGGTGTAGAGGTCCTCTCCCAGAATAACGCATTGGGGAAGTAGGTGTGCTTGAAAATTCTTGTTGAGAGCAAAAATAATAGCTGCTGCCTCCGATGTGGAGCCCTGGTGGCACAGTGGTTACAAATTGAGCTTCCATCTGCATGATTGGAAGTTTAAAGCCATCGGCAGCTTCTCCGGAGAAAGACTGGGCTTCCTACGTCTGTAAATTTGTACTGTCTCAGAAACCCACAGGGGGTCACTGTGAGTCAGTACTGACTCCTTGACACTGAGTTAGTTGGTTTTTAAGTGTACAGTACTCCATCTGCGGGAGCTCGTTCCATGGTCTCTGGAGACAGCACAGCAAACTCACCAGAGGGTGCCAAAGTGCCCCTTGTGAAGCGGTCAGATGGGGGCCCTGCAGTGTTGTGTTGCTAAGTCTGGGGATTAGGATTGTTTCTCTTGACTCCACAACCAAAATTGAGTAGATTCTGACTATGAGTGACCCTGTAAAACAGAGGAGAACTGCCCCCGAATGTTTCTGAGACTGTAACTATCTACTGAAGCTGGTGGCTGCTGGGTTTGAACTGTCGACCTTGTGGTTGGCAGCCTACTGCTTAACACACAGTGCCAACTGGGTTTTCCTCTAGGTGGTAAGTTTATTTAATGGAAATAAAATAGGTTTTAGGAAATAAAATAGAATGCATCAAATGTGTGACTTTTCAGATTTTGTTGCATACGGTAAGGTTGATGTTCAAAGGTCAATGTAAAGAAAAATATTAAGGGACACATTTACACACCTGCCTTCAGGGTAGGCTACGTGGATTTACAGTGCCCTTCGCTGTATGTGAGAGCCCAACATGATCATGTTGACAGTCTGGGGCTGAAGTCCTTTTCTAAGGTTGTCCTTGGCAAAGCACCCATGCGAGTGGTTTTCAACATAGAGCTGTCTCAGAAATGTGGTTCAGGAGTGTAGAAGTCCAAATCTGCCTGTCATTGGCTGGGTGGTGTTTCAACAGGAAACTCTAGAGGAAGGTCCTTTCTTTATTGCAAAATCATTTTGCTGGATGCTCATACAACTCTCATGTATATATGTATATATTTATATCCATTGCATGCAAAGCACATTTGTACATTTTCTTTCCATTATTATTCTCAAACATTTGCTTTCTACTTAAGCCCTTAGTATTAGCTACTCATTGTTCTCCTCCCACCTTGCTCCCCCTCTCTCATGAACCCTTGATAATTTATCTTATTATTATTTTGTCATATCATACATTGATGTCTCCCTTCACTCACGTCCCTATTATCCGTACCCCAGGGAGGAGAGTATATGTAGATCCTTATAATTGGTTCACGTTGTGGTCACATAGGCTGGTGTGCTTTTTCCATGTGGGCTTTCTTGTTTCTGAGCTAGATGGATGCTTGTTTACCTTCAAGCCTATAAGACTCCAGATGCTACATCTTTTGATAACTAGGCACCATCCAGCTTGTGTGATCACGAGGTGTCAAAGGGATCAGTTATGAGACATTGCAGAATAAAAAAATCATATCACCTTCCTGTTATGATTGCTGAAGATAAATGTGTGCATAAGCAAATGTGGTGAAGAAAGCGTGGTGCCCAGCTATCAAAGGGTAGTGAAAGGTCCTTTCTTACCTCTTCAAGCGTTGGTAGCTCTAGGCATAACTCATTGTCACTTGACTGTTTTTCCTCTCTCTGCCTTTTTCCCTAACCATTCAACTCCGTGATGACCTCATGTTAACCTGCTTGATAACAGCTTCAAAGAGTCTGTTTCCAAATATGTTCAAGCTCCCCAGAGCCTGTCGTGGACCTATAGTTTGACCGTTAACAGGACATTAGTGTCCACAAGTTCAGAGCTGACCATCTTGGCTGCATCCTGCCTCTATGATTGTGGACCTGCGCCTGTGTCTCTCTAGGCCAGTTCTCCTCTGTGACATAGCACTACTTCAGTTTAAGACAGAGGGATGGTGGGGGTGGGGAGCAGGGGAAGCGGGGAGGATTTGGAAGACGGAGGAGCCAATACAAGGGACTAAAGTGGAAAGAAAATGTTTTGAGAATGCTGATGACATTAAAGGTACAAATGTGCTTTGCATGCAATAAATGTGTGGATTGTGCTAAGAATTATATGAACCCCAATAAAATGATTTTATATACACACACACACATATATAAATCACTCACTCTCCTTTTAGATATCATGGACACCAGCCCAGAAATTAGTGTTACCTCTTTACAAAGATTCCTCTTTTGAAATATACATTAAATAGCAGGATTAGCTGTTGGTTTAAAAAATGTACTGGAAAGCTCAATGTATACACGAGTGTATATGGTAAGAATAATAAAAAGTGAGAAGCATAAAAAGAAGAGGGTCGCTGGGAGGATTCTAGCATTGATAAGGTCTTCCTCACAATGCTTAGCACTTGGTAAGTGCTTAGTAGATATGCTGGGGCTTCTAAAAGTTCATGGAACATGGAATGAACAGATAACAGAATTTCCCCACAGCCCTACTGAAGCCATACACA
>PVJH01021525.1:0-38428 GCA_004026705.1 Nesogale talazaci | reverse complement strand
CCGAGATGGTTCTGAGTCTGGAACACATTGGCCTTCATTCCTAGAAGTCCTCTCAGGTTGCCTCTAGTTTGGAGTCCTGCGATCAAAGCTCCTGGAAAATGGTTGGAACTAGAGGTCCAGTGTTTGACCCAAACTCCGAGTACCACTTTTCAACGGACATGGAGAGACTTCATCAGGAAGAGAAGTCTTGATTGTTCTCTTTGTCCCTCGGAATGGAGGTGGCCTCTCTAATCTATGCAACTGGAAGCTTACCAGAGCTCAGTTGTAGTCAGTAGCCTCCATTTCTGGAGTCTCTCCAAACACTCCCACTCCTCCATTAGGCCTGGTTTCGTACCTTGACTCACACACTTAGGAACTATCTGATTTTTAGGGAAGTTGCTTAACCTTTCTCTGCCTCCGTTTAAAATCGGGGGTGATGGTGTAGGAAGAGTCCTACTCTACAGGTCGGTTGTGAGGATAATAGGACTATTCATGTTAAGTTCTGACACACCACCCATTCTGTGCACTCCTCAGAAGGTCTCAGGTTAGTTCAAGCTGCACATGCATAGTAACCTCAATACCACCCTCCCCCACTGCCCGCTCATGGGAGTTATTGCTGTCTTTTCAGTCCCAGCCCTCTCACTTTGCTTCCTGAATCATCTAAAAAAAAAGAATCACCACCCTCTGTTTAGGGGAGAAACCAGCAAAGACAAGCAGTGAGTTGATATCTCCACTCACTTAAGCTTTGTCTCAAGGTCCACTTGGCCTTGAACTTTGGTGGTTACTGAACACTTTAAGGAAGCTGAAAGCACACACTTTGCCATTCATTCCTCCCATCGCCTTCCTATTCTTAGATTCTGGTGGAGATGGGGCATGAGTCTTGCACTCCCCATAAATTCAAACAGATGGTAAGCTTGAGCAGACTCAGAGAGACCAATCAAAACCAGATAAATGGGAACCCCTGAGTAATTCCAATTCAGTGTTTTATTTCCATCACATCATTTATATCATATGGGAATTGCTCCAAAGTATTGCCACAAAATTATAGAAACAAAAATGTATGTGAATGGTGATACTGGATGGTATAAGATATGGCAAAACTAACTAACTAACTAACTAACTAACCAACTAACTAACTAACTAGGGTTCTTGGGCTATTGGGTAGGGAAGGAAGGGATAAAGGGGAACTGATATCAAGTAGCACAATAAGGAAGAAAATGTTTTGAAATGGATTGTGGTAGCAATGGTACTGTTTGATGTGATTGAACCATGATGTACTAACTGAACTACGATGTGAATACTGTTCGATGTGATTGAATTATGTCATGTTATGAAGTCTGTCAGAGCTCCCAATAAAATGATTATTTCAAAAAAGAGTTCCGATCTTAGAAACCCAGAGGGGTAGTTCAACCCAGAGGTTGTTGTGAGTTGGATCAACTTGATGGCAGACTAGACAAGTACAGATTATTGAGAGAACTTGTAGCCATCCACCAATCCCAGAGACATGTTCCCACCACAGGCATCTTTTCTAGAATAAACCTGTCTGGGCATGAACTGGAAGCCTAGCAGCTACATGTTTTAGACTTAGTCTCTGATGCTATGTGCTGTTGTTGGCTGCTGTTGATATGGGGAGCCCTGGAGGTGTCATGGAGTACATTTGGGTGGCTAACATCCAAGTCAGCAGTTCAAAACCACCAACTCCTCCTAGGGAGAGAAATGAGGCTTCCTACTCCCACAAAGACGTACGGTTTCAGAAGTCCACAGAGGCAGGTCTACGCTGCTCTATGGGATCACCGTGAATCTGAATCGACTCCGTGGCAGTGAGTTTGCATTTTGACTGTTGAGTCGACACCGACTCAGGGCGACCTTGTGTCTAAGAGAACTTTCCTCAGTCTTGATCATACTTGTGACCATGGCGATGGTTTAGTGCCCCTTGCAGTGACTGTGCCAAACCCGCCTCACTGAAGGTCTCCCTGGCCCTCCCTGACCCACCATTCCACCAAATAGGCTCTCCTCCTCCAGCAATAGGAGCCTTGGTGGGCTACCAGTTGAGCTGCCGGTGGTCAGGTAGGGAATTTGGAACCACCAGCAGCTCCTGCAAGGAAAGATGAGACGTTCTGCACTGGTAAAATGCCTTAGAAATCCAACGCAGACACTTTTATTGGTCCTATAGGGCTGCCCGCTATTGGTCAGCAATGGGTCCATGCCAGTGAGTTTGAGGCGTGTTTTTTTTTTTTTTTGGCTCCGCTTCCAGCAGCTCATGAGGATATGTACACACCAAGCAAGTTGGAGAATGTGCTGTCTTGATCTATGAAGTCATCTTTGTCCAACTGGGGGTTCTAGGTCGGCAGATCTTTTCACTCCACCCTCCGGATGGGACGCTCTCCTGAAACCCATCCATGATGGCACTGGAAACACGAGTCACTCGGCTCCCAGCACCCCAGCAAAATGCAAGAACTCATTCACTATCCACCAGACTGACAGGTCTGGGGTGAGTTGAGGCTGTGCCCATGATCCAGAGGTGGTCTTCCACTGATTGCATTATCCGACTCTGGAATTGAATATGCAGACGTGGTGTTTCACTTCACACCTAGCCTGGGGAAGGAAGAGGTCTATTTTTTTTTGTGTGTGTGAGAATGGCGCTTGTCAATCTTCATCCTTGGGATCCATCTGGTGAATGTGGGAGTTTGTTACTTTATGGGGGAGAAAATCTTCTTTTGCAATTAATTGCAACCAGAAATGATCTTTTACCCCATTATTGTCTATCATGTGCCTCTTGCCAATTAGCATGGTTGCACTCTGTGGCTTAATTTAGTATCAGTTGTGAAACCTGGAGAAATAGTACACCCTCCCTGAATATTAATGTGATTTTGCTTCCCTGGGGGTGTGCAGCCTTCTGACATGCGCACTTCTTTCTACTCCGTGGAGAGGATGTGGACTCCCAACTCATATCAGGCTTGGCACACATTGACAATCTTCCCTTTCGAGGCAGGACAACTTTGTTCTTCAGCTCGCTGCTTCCTCTGAAGACTAAGAGAGCTGGCCAGACAGTCTCCTAGGGAGAAACCTTCTGGACATCCCAAGAGCCTGTGGGTTCACAGTCAGATCATGAATCATTTATCTCTGTCGATGCACATGTCCATGCATGTGTGTATATGCAAAAACAGTTGCTGTTAATTCCCCTTCATGATGGCTCACCAAACCCACTGAGACCCGACCTGACCCAACAAAACCGAACTCACTGACCTTGAGTCAATGCCACTCATACTGACCCCATAGGACAGGGAGGAAGGACCCCAGTGAGTTTCTGAGACTGTCACTCTTTAAGGGGGGTAGAGAGTCTCATCTTTCTCCCTTGGAATGGCAGGTTTCTACCTGCTGACCTTGTGGCAAGCAGCCCAGTGCCTCACCCATTGTGCCACGAGTACTCCTACAGTAAAACAAACAAACAAACAACAACAACAACAACAAAACCCAGAAAAAGGAGCCATGGCGGGGTTGTGCATTACTCATTGGGCTGTTGAACCGTCAGCAGATCCCCATGAGGAAGATGAAGCTTTCCATTCCCATAAAGACTTGTGGTCATAGAAGCCCACGGGGCCCTGAGTTCAGCCTAGTCCACAGTCCCCAACAAAACCGACTCGCTGCTCACGATGACCTCTTGGTCACACACAGAAGGAAGTGTGCTCCATTAGGGATTTCTTGGCTGTCAGTTTTATTTTTAAAAATTTTTAATCATTTTATTGGGTGCTCATACATCACTTTTCATCATACATAGTTCAATGCATATTTACGTATACTGTGCCAAGCACCCCCACTTGCCTGTCCTCGTCAACATTCTCCCAACATCTGCCTTTCCCCTTGGGCCCTTGATATGAACCCCCCTTCCCATCCCTCCAATCTTTTCCCCCTCCCCACAGACCTCATTACTCTGCAGTCATTATTGTTTTTGTCATATCTTACACTGCCCGATATCTCCCCCTGCCCACTCCTCCCTATGTCCATCCTCCAGATAGGAGACAGTCTGCAGATCTCCATAGCTGGCTTCCTCTCTCCACCGCACCCTCCCTCCACCCATCCAGCAACTCCACTCCCACCAATGACCCTGAGGGGTTTATCCACCCCGAGTTCCCTGAGTTTCCAGGCCCATCTCTGCCAGTGCACCTCCTCCAGTCCAGCTGGAGCTGCAGGGCAGAGTTGGGACTGTGGTGTTTGGGGGAAGGAAACCTTTAGGAAATAGAGGAATATTTTATGCTTCATTGCTACCTCACTGCCCCTTGATTGTCCCATCTCCTCCCCATGACTCCCCTGTAAGGGGGTGTCCAATTGCCCCCAAGTGGGCTTTGGGTCCCCACCCTGCTCTCCCCCTCATTCTTATCGATTAAATCCTTGTTCTTTGGTGTTTGAGGTCTGCTCCCATTGACCCCTTGTGACCACACAGGTGGGTGCGCTACCTCTATGTGGACTTTGCTGTTTCTGCGCTGGATGGCCACTTGTTCACCTTCTAGCCTTTAAGGTCCCAGTTACTTTATTGTTTGTTGGCTGGGCCGTGGCTGTAAGTTTTAATGGAGTAGATCACCAGGTCTGTCTTCCATGGTGCCCCTGGGGGGTGGGGGTGCGGGGTTCATCAGCTGTTGTTTGTTTCTTAGCAGTTCAGTATTGGAACACTTACCAAGGAACCCTGGTGACACAGTGTTTAGGCATTGGGCTGCTAACTGCCTGGTCAGCAGTTTGAAACCACCAGCTGCTGCTCAGGAGGAAAATCAGAGTTACAGTCTCAGAAACCCACAGGCAGTTCTGCTCTGTCCTATATGGTCACTCTGTGTCAGAATCAACATGTTGGTGCCGAGTTACCTTTGAGTGTGCTCCAGCTGTTTGCACCACCCAGTGACTCCCTGGTACATGGTAGGGGTGTGTGTTAGTCCAGGTAGACTAGAGAAACAAATTCATAGACACGCATATGGATATAAGGGTATGGTTTATATACAAGAGGAATAGTACATTAAGAAAGCATCCCAACCCAGTCCAGTTCAAAGTCATAAGTCCAATATTAGCCCATATGCTGGATATCAGTCTATAAAGTCTCCTTCCAACTCACAAAGTCATAGGCCAGTGGGTGAAGAATTCTGGCGCTGGCAGGGGTCTTTCCATGGCTCCTCGCTTCCAGGGCTCAGGGTCCATCAACAGCATCCAGTGGTGCAGAAGCAACTCAGCACTGGCAGGGGTCTCCACGTGGCTTCTCCAGCTTCAGAGGTGTGGTTCCATCAGGGCAAGGCCATGTGGCTTCTCCTCCAGCTCCTTCACCTCAGACGCTGCCATCTTGTCTGTAATTCATCGTCTCTGAGACTAACTCCCAATAGCTGGGGAGATAGCCTCTCAGCTCCACAAGGGAAATATCGCGAGATTTCCCAGAAGTCTCAGGAGAAAGCCGTGCCCACACGGAGGCCTCATTGGCTATTCAATGGCTATCTCCAGATTGACAGGCTAGACTCCACCCCTATGTCTCAATCATGAAATGAACATCAGCACATGGCCGCCACCGGGGGTTTATTCAACCTCTGCCAGAATTCAAAGGACATTATAACTCATCATGAGGTGCAGCTGTTACGCATTGAACTGCTAACCACACGGTCAGCAGTTTGAAACCACCAGCTGTGCGGTGGGAAAAAGATGAAATTTTCTCTTCCTGTAGAGTTAGTCTCAGAAACCCAAAGGAGCGGTTCTGTCCTGTCTTACAGGGTTTCTATGAGCTGGCATCGATTTGCTGACAGTGTTTTTTTTTTGTTTTGTTTTGTTGGAAACCCCCCTAATAGGAGTTCTGGTGGTACAGGGTGTTAAGACTGGAGTTTGAACCAACGAGCTCGAGGTCTGAACCCTCCAGCTGTTACATGGGGGGGAAAGATGAGGCAGTCTGCTCCTGTAAAGAAGTACAACCTCAGAACCAGCTCGGGCCACTGCCCTGTGCTCCATTGGATCGCGCTGAATTGGAACAGACTGGACGGCAGCGGCTGGGGAATTCTGTCTTTTCTTCGGATGCCCCATGATCATCACGCTAAGCACTCTGTCAGAGGTGCTGATGCTCACAAGACCTCTGCTTCCTGGGTGCTGCTGGGTGGTGGTGATGAGGGCTGCATGCACTCCCAGAATTCCTTGTGCTCAGAACTGCCAGGGTGTAGAGGCAAGGTCCCATGACTGGCTTGGCCAGAGAATGAGCAAGACCAAACACTCTGCTGGGGGAGAAGTGCCAGCGCTTCAGGAAACTCTCTCAGGGGCTGATGGGAACCTGGCTCCGGTCTCCTGTGCTGTGCTTTTGTTCTTGTTCATGGGGACCTCCTGGGCTATCTACCCCAGAGACATGGCTGGCTTTCTTTAGTTCACCCCTTTTCATGTTCCTCGGGCACACACGGCTCATGGGCCTGCACTAAGTGGTGTTAAGAGCTTTGGAATGAGTTCTGATTCATGACTGTCCTTTAACAGAACAAAACAACTCCCTCTCTGAGTAGGTGTGCTTAAAGTCATGGTTACAGTCACTCTATCAATTCATTTCAGTGAGGGTCATCATTTCTCTGGCCTTTGCCAAGCCAGATGTCCTTCTCCAGGGACTAGCCTTTCCCGATCAGGTGTCCAAAGTATGTGAGATGAAGTCTCGCCGTCCTAGCTTCTAGAGAATGCTCAGACTGTCATAGAACCACTAACTTCCTATAGTATCTCAAGCCGTGTCCTCAGACAGCCTCAGTCAGAGTTATCCGGGAATCTGAGCTCTTTCCTTTCTACCGTTCCTTGTAAACATCCTTGGTCTCTCCTCAGTCCACTTACTGGAAATATCAACTGCTGCCAAGGCTCCCATATGTAACTGTGATATTCTTCCCAGCAGGCGTGCCTGCTGACTCTCCCATCTTCCCCACAATCCCTCTACTCACATGATTTATCCACTCATTTGTTTGCTCATCTAAAATTTATGGACCACTGGGCTTTGTGGAGCCTGAGGTGAATCAGACAAGCGCCATGCCCTGGAGCAGTTCACAACCCAGAGAGTGAGGAAGACGTATGGGTGGAAAGGTATCCGCAGAGTGATACGGACTATGTGAGTGGGAAGCCCAGAAATGATGGGGGTTTCCAGTCTGAGCAGGGATTCAGGGAGGGTCCCCAGAGAGCAAGTTTAAGGGTGAAGGCAGTGTAAGAGTTAACTAGCTAAAACGATGGGCGAGCACAGTTCTGAGAGCAGCTCAGAGTCTGGAGAGAGAATTTTGCAGATCAGGCTCCACGAGAAGTGCCAGACCAGGGTCTCTCCCCCTTGTGGAAGGGGCTGAGTAAGAATGTTGTTAGTATGAGGTGGAGCCAAGAAGGAGAGCCCCCAAGCTGCAGAAGGGGAGCCTTTGCAAGAGCTGGAGGTACCAAGTCTTGTATGAGTGAGCATCAACCCCATTCTATTGCATGGAAGCACTGTGTTTCAGAACTGTCCTCCTTGGCATTTTTCAGAAGTAGACCACCAGTGGGAATCACTGAACAGCACCTTGACAGAGGGCCAGTTTTCTGATCTTGAGTTTGAAGACTGGGTTGGAGCAGATAAGACTGGGCGTGGAGAGGAAGGTTTTGCGATGGTGAGACTATAAAGCAGAGGCTGAGATTTCATCTGAGCAGGGGAGTAGGGTGTTGAAAGAAGGTATCGGTTGAGAGGCTTGAATGGAGGGTAGAGACCAGGGGAACTTGGGGCCAGTTGGATGTGGCTGAGGGATGAAGATGATGATGGACTCCCCAGCTTCTCCAAATTTTTGTATTTTGAAACTCCAGGTGGTACAAACCATTTTCCACCTAATTAAGAACTAAAAAATTGATGGTTTGAATCTACGTGGAGGTGGCACAGTACCAACGCAAACCAGCAGTTCAAAACCACCAGCTTCTCCATGGGAGAGTTTCAGAAACACACAGGGCCAGCTCTGTCCTGTCCAACAGATTGTCTGTAGATCAGACTAGACTAGAGGGGAGAGTGTGTTCTGTTTTGTTTGTTTTTGCCTCAGAAGAAAGTCTTGGTGATCTACTTCCAAAAGGTTACCACTGTTTAAAATGGTACGGAATGAAGTTCTTCTCAGAAATAGAGCATCACCCTGAATTGGGATGGATGTAATGTCAACCAGTACTTGTTCTAGCACCTTCTGTTCTTTTAATGACTCCCTTTCTAAACACCAGAGACCGTTCGCCTCTGTCCTACCCCATCTCTAGCCAATACCTGCCTCAGCCCCTACCTCCATCAAGTCTACTGTGTTTATCTGGGTAGACTAGAGAAACGAATTCATGAACACACATATGTGTATAAGAAAGAGGTATATATACAAGAGCAATTCAACACTGAGAAAGCATCCCAACCCAGTCCAGTTCAAGTCTGATATTAGCCCATAAGTCTGATACCCATCCATAAAGTCCTCTTCAGACTCATGAAGCACATGCAATGATGCCGAATGCAGGATGATCACAGGTCAGTAGGGTAGAAAGTCTTTGGATCCAGTGGCGTTGTACACAACTCAGCACCGACAGGGATCTTCAAGTGGCTCCTTTAGTTCCCAGGGCATGGGGTCTGTCAGCGTTGTGTCATGTGTCTTGTCAGTAGAGTGTCTACAAAGGAGTGAGAGTCTCCTATTTCCAAGAAGGAAGTACCAGATTTCCCAGAATCCTCAGAGGAGAAGGCCATCTCTTCACAAAAGTCTCATTGGCTAGCACCAGATTGTTAGGCTAGACGACACCCCTACATCCTTAATCCTATAATCCTATGAATATATATTCCCTCACCTATGAGAGTTAGTCAGCCAACCACTTCGTGCCTTTATCTACCATCCTTGGGTCCAATCCAGCTCTTCCTTCCCAAGCCTCCCAACACGGAAAATCTCCTTTCTCTCCATTTTCACACAAAGCCTGCTCATCCATGTGATGGGGAGCACCAGCTGGATGAGGAGCACCATTTCCACACACGGTGGATTTGTTCACCCCCAAATAATCAGCACAAGAAGCTCGTGTGGTATTGTGAGCCTCATTCTTTCACTGAGTTCATTAAGTGACAGCCCGGTAGCAAGAGCGCATTTGTTCTCGTTAGGTGTTTCGGATTCAGCTGACACTCACAGCAGTCCTCTGCTCAACAGAATGAGACAGTGTCTGAGCCATCCTCCCAGGCACTGTCAGGGTTGGGTCCAGGGTGACAGTCACTGTGCCAATCCATCTCATGTAGGCTCTTCCTCTTGTTTGCTGGCCATGCATGATGACCTTCTTGAGTGACTGGTTCTTCCTCACAACACATCCAGAGATGATGCATCAGAAGGACCCAGGGACCTAGGAATGGCCCCTTTCTTTTTCTTCTTCCATACAGACCTCTTCTAGTCAGGGCTGACAGACAAGTGTCCTATTGATGGCTTTGCTCAGGAGGTACTGGGCTGTTTTGGCCCCTCAGAGCCCCAAACACTTCCTTAGGGTTTCTGTGCACTGCCACACTGCCCCCTTTGTTGTATCCCTGCTCTTCCAGAGGGACTCAGAAGGAGTGCGGTCACAGGGACATTTAGGCTGTGTCCATGGCTTCTCACAGAGTGGGTTGTTCTGTGCACACAGCCCTGAGTGGCTGCAGAGGGGAGGGAGAGGGAGGAGCACTGCCTAGAAAGGAGTGAAGGCTCTCTGAGGACCCTGTGTGAGGGCCTGGGGGAGGTGGGGGGAAGCAGGCTGGGGGTGTGAAGGGCAGCTTTCCCAGTGTTCTAACCAAGCCTCCCCTGTTGTATGTGTTGTGTGATGTTTGAGGGGAGGTTTTTCTCTCAGATATTTTAATCGATTGCTTAGAAGGTTATAAGCCAGACACTGTTTTGCTTAGACTGAGAAAGCCTGGGGAGGGGAGAAGGGGGCTGATTTGGGAGCTAGTTTGGGGTAGATTCGACCCTCTCTGGGGACTTTCTTCTCAGTGCTGAGAACATGCTGGTGATGCCTTTCAGGTTATTTCCATTGAGTTTATCTCCGCCTTTGGGGGAAGGAAACTGAGCTTCAGGGGAGTCAAGGGGCATGCCTGAGAGTGAGAAGTGGCAGAGGGGCTTGGGGACAATTGACATGTAGTTAGATTGCACACCTGTCTCCCCAGGGGGAAGGTCAGCTGACTGGCTCTTTGTGGGATTTCAGAGACCAAAAACAAGCCTTGGCACCCAACAGGGTCATCCCAATGTTCTCAGGACACTCCCCAGGGATCCCTGAGCTCCATTTGTGCAGTCCAAATAACTGGACACCAGAGTGTACAAACCAAGAGGCTTCCCTCTACTGATCGCTGCGCAGAGTAGTACTAGGTGGGTTCTGGCAGCTCCTGGTTTGGTGCCTTAGAAGGGGTAGGGGGTGCTGTTAATTGTTAATAAGAAATATTGGACTGAGAAGACAGGGTCAGGCTGGGAATGGCCAGAGGGACAGAGCAGGCTAGGAGGGCGGCCAAGTCAGGCTCTTTGTTAGTTGGCTTGGAAACTAGCAAGCTGGAGGTTGCAGAACAGGGGTGGTGGCACGGGCTGGGCTGTGAGGAGGCTCAGGAGGGGCTGCACTGAACAGGGATTGGGGCGGCCATTTTATGTGAGTTCATATCCTGGGATATGCACTCGTGCCCCTCATCCATCACCTACCTGAAGATGCACTCCCAAAAATGGGCAGCTTGGCAGTGGACGGCTGTGTTCAGAGGAAATGCTAGAAGTGAAACATTGAGGGATATATCTCTGTGAGAGACTGAGGCCAACCTGAATTCTCTTATAAAAGAGAATTTTCTTTTAAAAACACACACACACACACACAACAAAGAACAAAACCAAGTCCACCAATGCAGTTGCTGTCTGGGTGATTTTAGCTCATTTACTCTGTGTAGTTTTCTGTGGCTGACTTTTCTAAAGTAGATCACTAGGCCTTTCTTACTAGTCCTTCTAAGGCTGGAAGTTCCTTTGAAATGCATAAACTGACAGATGGGAGGTGGGGGTGGCTGTGAATGATTTTCATTGGCAGTTTCTTGTGGGTCTCAGTTTCTGCAATCTGTTGTCAATTAGACCTGAGTCTTGGGTTAGCTTTCTACAGGTCATTGAGGGCAAGGAGAGGATTATGGGAAGAGAGAAGAGGGTGAGCAAGGCTGTGGACAGAGGAAGGCCAGGGGCTGGCCCTTCCACAACCATAGAGAGCCTGATGTGTCCAGAACCTTACTCTCTCTTGGGTTCAAGGTGCCACAGGGCCTCCAGGATGGCTTCAGGGTTTCCATACAGATCTCTGTTTTCACTCATATATCTGAGTGGGGCTGAGCATTCTCCGAACAACGTAACCAAAATAGCATATCGCAACAGCTTGAGTAAAGAAGTAGTGAAGGGAACCCAGCTGTCTTCCATTAAGTTAGACATGAGGGATTTGCAAAAATGCAATAACAATGCCTCCCTTCTCACTGAAATTTTTGTTTGGGAAATAGAGTTGCTTTTATAAAAATATATCACTTATGCTATCATGCAGTGGGCTCATGGTGTGCTTGTGTGTGTGTGTGTGTGTGTGTTTTAATGGATCAACCAAGAGGTATTTCCAAATGATCTTAGTCTGAAGGTATAAGACAACATAAATCTCAGATGTTGGCTATACATACAAATAGCAGTTTGGGGATCCTCAATCATTTTTAAAGGGTAAAAGGGGTCCTGAGATGAAAACATTGGAGAATCCCTGAGCTAAAATACAGGTTTTGTAGAAAGCAGAGGGCCAAGAGAAATTTGGAAGGCTAGGCTGGGGATATATGATCCACGGTTCTGAATGCCAAAGGGACCCTGCACTGAAATGTGTAGGCAGTGAGGGGGTCTGTGGATATTTCTAGGCCAGGAAGTGACATCAAGGGAGTCATGTTTTAGAAGGAAGAATGCATCTGGTGGACAATGGTCATGGGATAAAACCAATGACCTCCAGTAGTAATGCAGAAGGAGGTGTTGAAATGTGGTCATCCAGAATACAGGGCAGGATTGCAGAAAGTTTGGGGAGGTAACAGGAGACACATCCTATTAGGCTGGTTGGGGCTTGGGAAGCTGACTCAGCTGCTTCCTGGCTGAGCACAAGGTGGGAGGTCTCTAGGGCTCACATAGAGTCGACAGCTCGTGAGTTTCCGTAGAAGACAAGACTCAAATCCCTGAAAGAGGGAAGATGCTGGGCCCGAGAAGCCCTCAGGCACTAAGCAAAGGACAAATCAGGAATACCCTGTCTCCATTGCTAACGACATGAAAAGGATCATTCAAAGTTGCTTCAGGTTCAGCGTTCTAGCACCTCTGGGGCGACAGTCTTGTTCTGATGCAGTAGATTTGGCTTCATTCCAATCCTCAAAACATGTGGCTAGGTTCCTCTCCTTGCTTTCCTGCTCTCCACCTTAGTCACTAGCTGCCCAAGGGGAGACTCTCTTTTCCTGACCACAGCCAACTGGTGCTAGGTTAGAAGAACACCTTCTTTCAGACTGCCCAATAGGTAGACACCAACCCCTGTTGGCTCTCACTGCCCATGGGGGCTTATTCATTTGCCAGTATGACTCAGGATTCATGACGATCACACCATACTTTTAGTTACAGGTTTACCATAACCCCACAGGTTATAAACAAGAAAATCCAGCAGAGGAGGTCTGGGAGGCATCCTAATAGAGGACTTTCAAGTCCCAAAGATGAAAGTATGACCCTGTTTAGTGCACGAGTGGCCAATCAGGAAGACCTGCAAGTTTTGGGCTCAGGGCTCTTTCTTTCTTTTGAACTTTTCATTACTGATGTGGTCCAACTTGACAGGGCATATGAGTTGTCCACTCAACAATGTGTACACATTTTGAATGATTGCAGCCCCCGACACTATAATATCACTTCTTTCCTGTGCTTTTTATTTAAGTCCCTCCTTTCCCAACCATTCTGAACTTTATCCCAGGGTACAATGCCACCCTTCTGAGTTCAAATATTTGACTCTTCTAAGAAGTGCATACCTCTCTTGTGTTACTGCTCCTCTTATCAACCTAATTATTGTTTGACCTAAAATTGAGTGATGGGTGAGTGTGTGTGTGTGTGTGTGTGTTAATTTCTTGACCCGAAGGAGGGTGGACCACAGTCTCAGGGGTTCCATCAGTAATCATGGTCTTTTTGATTATTTTGAATTATTTCCCAAGCCTTTCTTCTACTGTATGCAGGACATTCTAAAGCAGTGGTTCTCAACATGTGGGCCGTGACCTCTTTGGTGGTTGAACAATGCTTTTGCAGGGGTCGCCCGACTCATAACAGTGACAAACATTAGAGTTATGAAGTAGCAACCAAAAATAATTTTATGGTTTAGAGTTCACCACAACATGATAAACTGTATTAAAGGGTCGCAGCATTAGGAAGGTTGGGAACCACTGTTCTACAGTGATCACTTTCAGAGCAGTTGCTCATGGTAGTTGGGCACCATCTTGTTCTTCTGGGATCAAGATCAAAGAAATTGTTGTCCACATGCTCTAATTGAACTAATTGTTTCTATGAGAGTTTGGTTTTTTTTTTCACTCTTCTTCCCTCTGGAAAGGGAGAGATGAATACATAGCCACTCACAAGCAACTCTGGTTGCTCCTCACCAAAGTAGCACATAGAACATTGCCTTTGTGGACTCTTGGTGTTTTCTAAGATCAAGTTTTCAGTAGGGTTCTGGACTCTTATTGGACTCACATGGACTCTGATGTGACCATGACAGGTTATATTATGCCTCTTGAGCAAATTAACAAGACCTCTTGGTGATCTCTCCTGACGTGATTCATTCTCATTACTCCACATGTGGTTTGACTTGAGATCCAGGATAAAATTACTTTCTTCCAGATGATTTACAGACCTCACATCTCAGACTTGTGCCATCATTAAAAAATGAGTTGAGAGAGGTGAAATAACTTGTCCAAAGGCAGAGTTGTTAAGCCGACAAGAAGAGAGTCAAATCACTACCCTGGTGTAGCCAGTACTTAGATTCACACCCCCACCCCCCAAAAAATTGCTGTCTCCTTGAAGAGAAATGAGAATAGACTCCTGACACAGTTAGTCAAACAGGTAAGCACTCGACTGAAAATGGAAAGGTTGGCAGTTCTAATCCATCCACAGGTGCCTGGAGGGAAAGGCTGAAAGATCACAGCCAATGAAAGAAAACCCTGAGGAGTAGAATACTCATCTTGATGGCAACTGGTTGCTTTTTAATTTGAGGGTTAGCGGAGTTAAGCTGAACTTCTCCTTGACACTGAATAGCAAGTGCATCTCTAACTCTACATGTCCAAAGTTAAGACTTGGCCACTCCACACCTCTAGCCTCAGTTCTCCACTCCCCACTCATCGGAGTCTGCCAGTTACTCATCCCACTTTCCCTGCCTCTGCAGATGTCAACACCATCTATCCCAATGATGAGACCAAGAATCTAGGCATCATCTAAACTCATAGTCTTGTGAAACCCACCCCCACTAACTGGCTAGCAGACCCTGTAGGCTTGATCTCCACAATATCTTTCTGGAGCAGCTGTTTGGCTCCACTGTGGCCACCATCCTGTGATTCTCAAGCCCCGTCCTATTAGTGTTAGGTCCAATCATGTCTCAGATACTTTTCTTCCAAAGTGGCCTCCCAGTTGGTACCTCTTTCCTTTTCAACCTGTTATTCACATAGAAGAGAGAGTGAGCTACTTAAAATCGGATTGTGGAACTTCCATGCTTATTACCAGCCCTTGGCTTCTCACTACTCTGGCCTTATGATTTGAAACAGCTTGCCAAGTCTGTAAGTCTACAGTCTCCCTTGAATGACTAGACTTCTGACCACCTCTCCTTTCCATCTCGTATCACACCAACCCTTGCTTACTTGGTTACAGTCACACTGGTGTCCTTTGAACCTCTCAGATATGGCACAGCGTTTCTTTCACACCCTTCTGAAATGGTAGTGTTAGGTGCCTTTGAGTTCTTTCTGAGGCATAGCAACTGTACCATCCTCACAATGCTTCTTATGTTGGACTCCATTCTTGCAGCCACTTGTCACTCTGTCTTCCTCTTTGTCGATGTCCCTCTACTTTCCAAACCAAGAAATCCTTCTCAAGCAATTGGTCTCTCTTGACAGCAACATGCCCAAAGAACCTGAGACCAAGTCTCATAATCCATGTCTCTAAGGAGCATGCTGGATGTATTCCTTCCCAAACAGATTTGCTTGTTCTCTTTCAAAGTCCATGGTACTTGCATTATTCTTCACCCCACATGGTAGTTCAGATGCCTGTGGTGCCATTGTGGGTTACAAATCAAACAGCTAAGCACAAGGTCAGGGGTTTGAGTCTACTAGCCACTTGGAGACAGATGAGGCTGTTAGCGCCTGTATAGCTTGACTAACCTACAGCGGCTGTTCTACCTGGCCAGTAGGGTCCTTGTGAGTCATTGCCGATTCAATGGCAGTGGGTTTGGTTTTCTGAATTTTAGCCTAACAGATTCTGACACCACTCTTTTGATTTTCCTTAAAAATAACTTATTTTATTGTATTTATTTATTTGTGCTGAACACAGCAGGGCATTCAGTAATTCAACAATTTCTACATGAATAATTCAGTGACGTTGATTGCATTCTTGGAGTTGGGCAAACATGCTCATCCTCCATTCCTGAATTGTTTCTCCCCCATTCGCATACACCGGCTCTTGTTAGATGCCATCGAGTGTGTCTCGGTTCAGAGACCCTGTGTACACAGGACAAAAACACTGCAGGGTCCCGCCCTGGCTTTACAATCACTGTCACGTGTGAGTCTATCACTGCAGCCATCGCCCTACTCTGTCTTGTCAAGGTCCTTCGTCTTTTTCTCTGTTCCTCCGCTTTATCAAGCATGATGTCCTTTTCCAGGCTCTGGGTTCTCTTGCGCACATGTGAGGATGTGAGGCGAAGTCTCACTGGTGATTCTTGCTTCGAAGGAGCATTCTGGCTGTACTTCTTCTGAGACAGATTTGTTGGTTCTCTTGGCGGTCCATCGTACTTTCTGTTTGCTTCACCTGCATCGTCATTCAAGTGCATCCAGGCTTTTTCAGAATTCCTTATTTCAATTTCTGTCACATGCATATGAGTTGAATATGCATATATACACACATATATGTGCATACACACATATATGCTGTTGTTACATGCCTTTGAGACAATTCCCATTCAGGGACCCTGTGTATGACAGAGTGCAACACTGTCCAGTCTTGCGCCACCATGCTGGATAAATTAGACTCACTGCCACAGAGTGAATGCCGACTCCAGATGACCCTCAAGGACCTCTTAGCACTATCCCTGTGAGTTTCTGTGACTACAACCCCTTACGGGAATGGAAAGTCCCATTTTTTTCTCCCTCGCAGGGGTAGATAGTTTTGAATTGCTGATCATGTGGTTAGCAGCCCACAGTGCCCCCAAAGCTTCTGGGTAAAGTAGAGAAGCAGTGAAAAAGAGGAAGACTGCAGCAATGTCCTCGAACAAAGGAAAACAAGCATTTCCTGTTCCCTATCTAACCTTTTAAGCTGCTGCTGTCAATTTAATCTCGTGTCAACCAAGGTAAATAAACCCACCCTTCACCATCAAGTTGATTTCGCCCCATCACAAGCCTGTAGAACAGAGTAGAACTTCCTCCGAGGGCTTTGGAGGCTGTCATCATGATGAAAGCAGACAGCCTCAGCTTTCCTCCAAGAAGTGTCCAGTGGATTTCAATTGCCAATCTTTTGTTTAGTCACCACGCTCTTAGTTACCTTACTGGCTGTGTTCGCTGGGGTAGATTAGAGAGACAAAATTTAGAGACACTGATAGTTTATGAGGGTTTTATATACAGGGTAAGTGTACATTAAGAAAGCATCCCAACTCAATCCAGCCCAAGCCCACAAGTCTGACATTAACCCGTGTGTCTGACACGGATCTGCAAAGTCCTCCTCAAACTCACAGAACATACGCAGGGATGCCGAATGCAGGAGAAAAGCCGAATCAGTGAGAGTGTCAGCATCTCAGCGCTGGCAGGGGTCTCCACACGGCTGCGCCAGGGCTGCATCGGGGTAGGTTGTTGTGGCTGCCCCTCAGGGATGTCTCTCCCGAAGTGAGCCTTGCCAGCTGAAGCAGGGAACTAGCTAAGGCAGCTACACCCTGGTCTGGCCATCAGAGAGCAAGAGACCAGACAGGCCATTTATTGCTCCACCCTTCAATTAACCCCATGTATGTTCATTGTCCACGTTGGCACAATAAACCTTAACTATCACACTGTCCCCATCCTAGGTAGTTCTTTCAAAGAGCACAGTGCTCTAGGTAGACATTATTTGCTAATTAAACTCGACGTTATATGGTTAGGAGCTCTGGTGGCATAAAAGGCTACACATTGCATTATTAACTGCAACTTCAATTGTTTGAAACTCCCGGCTGTATCTCTAGAGAAAGACGAGGCTGGGTTTCTGTTCTTTTGGGTCACTATGAGTCAGAATAGATGCTACAGCAGTCTTTGGATTATTTGGTCCAATGAAGACTTCAAATGATATTTTTTGTTTAAGGCTTAAAGATGACCTTACAGCAGCGGTTCTCAACCTGTGGGTCTCAATCTCTTTGGAGGTGAAACGATCCTTTCACAGGGGTCACCTGATTCATAACAGTAGTAAAATGACAGTGATGAAGTCACAACGCAAATAATTTTATGTTTGGGGGGCTCACCACCACATGAGGAACTGTGTGAAAGGGTTGTGGCATTAGGAAGGTTGAGAACTGCCGTAGTAGGGCAATGGTCTCAGGGGTTTTTCCAGCCGATGACTCCCCAAAGTCAGGATTCCACGTGATTGTTGTTAGGTGCCATTGCATCAGCTCCGACCTTACGCAAATCAGAATAAAACACTGCCTGGTCTCACCATTGTGCCTGTGCTTGAGAACATGGCGGCAGCTTTTGTGTCAATCCATCTCATTGAAGGTCTTCTTCCTTTCGCTTTACCAAGCTTGCTGTCCGTCTCCAGAAACTGGTCTTTCCTGACAACCTGTCTGAAGTATACAAGACAAAGTTTCAGCATCCTTGCCATGAAAGGAGCACTCTGGATTCTATGGGAAATTGAACTTCTGTATTGTATTCCCCCCACTTTGGGTCAGCATTCTTCTCTAGAAGCTTTGATCTAGATATTCTGCAATGGAAGCCAGCAAGGAGGCCTTTGTTTATGGATGATCTCACCATTAAAAAAAAAAGCAACTACTCCTTTTTCATGCCTTAGGTCACAGCTAAGAGGTGAATCCCTCAAGATGGCTTTCTGAGGAAGAATCACACATTCTCTCTCTGTTGTTCCCTCAGAGACCACCATATCCACTTCCTTTCCGGTGTTTTTCATGTTGTGGAATTATTTATGCATGTTCTATATTGCAGTGGACTCAGACATAAGAATCATTGTGAGAACAGCAGAGGACTTGGTGATATTTCTTTCTGTTGTACACAGGGTCACTGTGAATTTGAGCCCCCATGAATTGGAACTGTTTTGACCATCCCTAACTACAAAAACAGCGACCTCCAGCCCCAACTGTGAGCTTTGAAGTCAAGGGCTTTTGCCAGCTTCAATGCTGTGTTAGTCCAGGGAGACTAGAGAAACAAATTTATAGATACTCATACGTGTATAAGAGAGAGTTTTATGTAAAGGGTAATTGTACATCAAGAAAGACTCCCAATCCAGTCCAGTCCAATACTAGCCTATATGCTGATAACCTATAAAGTCCTCTTTAGACTCACGAAACACATGTAATGACTCTGAATGCAGGACAGTCACAGGCCAGTGGGTAGAAAGTTTTTGGATCTAGTGGTGTTGTAAGCACCTCAGTGCTGGCAGGGGTTGCCACATGACTTCTCCAGGTCCAGGGTTCTGGCTGCATTGAATCATGTGGGTTCTCCTCAGGGATATCTCCCAGAGAGTCAGTCTTGTCAGTAGAGAGTCTGCAAGGAAGTGAGGTAATGAGAAAGAAGTCTTCTGTCTCCAAGGAGGAAAAAACCAGATTTTTCAGAATTCTCAGGAGATAGCCATGTCCACATGCAGGTCTCATTGGCTATGATTTGATTCACAGACTAGACTCCACCCCTTCACTCTCAATTCTTTCAAGTCCCAAATTGACGCCAGATGATGTAACTACCACAAATGCCTTCAATCTTGCCTGCACCATAACAGTTGTTTGGTAAACTATTATCTGTTGGATGAATGAAGTGAAGAATGAATGGCAGGCAGGCTAGTGACTGTGACTCCCCTGAAGAGAGATGGCTTAGGTTGCAGTCTCTCAGCTACAAGATAGGGCACAGCAGTCTGGTGACACCTTGAGGAACCCTGCTCTGAAGGTCATTCTGTGGTCCAGGGTTAGAAACTGCAGCCTTTTCACCATTTCTTCAAGGCCCAGCTGGAGTGTGTCTGGGGACTTGGAGTATATGGGGAGTCCACTAATGTGGGACGTGGGGGAAGAAGCAGAAAAACAAATCTTTCTGCGCCATTTTCCCTGGAGTGACTCTGTTTTGTGTTAGTTCCAGGGACAGGTATCTCCTTTTGTCCTACATTCCGTCTCTTTCCTGAGGGGGACCATGGTAGGCTGGGTTCTCTGGAGAAGCAATCCCAGAAACGCTTGTACATGTTTGTTCACACAATGAGATATCTATGAAAAAATCTCTCACACAGTTGTAAGTCTAGTTTGGCTCCAGCCTGTAGGTCAGGTGTAAGCTGGAGGCTTCTCCTGCCTCGTGGACTGGCAGGTGCTGGCGAACAGGAAGATGACGCAGGAGGGCCTCAGCCTGGTGGATGGAGAATGGAATGAATTCCAGGTTGACAAATAAATCCAAGGCCGACAGTCCCCTGATGCCTTGTGGTATCGACAGGCCACACAATAGGCAATCAACAAGCCAGATACAGGATACAGATGGAGCAGGAAGGGAAGGAGCAAGCAGGAGCTCAGTTCTGTTCAGGGACTCTCTCTTAATACAAAGGCTTCAGCCCCAGGCTGAATGGACAGGATGGACTTTCCCCTAACCTTGATATAAATTCCAAACATCAGGGTGACCTTGAACTTTCAGTTCAGGGCCCCAGTGGTGAGCACTGGCACTCCTTGAGAAAGCTTCTCTAGGCTCCAGTGTCAACCCCACCTCTTGCTCCTAAATCCTCTCCAATGGCTCTCTCCTTCCCCACATCCCAAGAACCTCTCACCACAAGGAATTCACCCAGATACCTAAAAGTGAATTAGGCTGACAACGACAACAGCAACTCAATCCCAAACCCCAAACTGGCTTGTTTGTGAAGCCATACTTTTTAAACAAGAGAAATGCAAACCCCAGACAATCACCCCACAGAGGCTGAGTTCCAATGTGCTTCTAGATCCATGTTACCAAAGAGGAGGGTACAAGGATGATCCCATCTGTGGCATGGGGATAGACATAGGAATCATCCCCACCTTGGCTCAAGCTGTTCCTTGTCTGGTTACAGGGACCCTACAGAGCTTGGCTGCCCCTCCAGGTGTGAGGGCCCATGCTCTGGTTCACAGGTATTTGGGAGGTACGGTTTCTGTTGGCAGGAAGGCAGGGAGAGGAAAGCATTTGATGGAATTACCAGCTCTCCTTGGCTTGTTTTTGCTTGTCTGTCAGAATCTGCTCAGAGCCCAGTTAATGAGACCCACACCGGTTCTCCAAGCCCTTGCCCAAGTTCCCTTCAGCCTCAGGCAAATCCACCTGCTGTGCTCCCTTAGTTGGGGCTTAGGTAGAAACCTGAGCCAGTCAGAAAAAGTTTAATTGGGCCCCACATGTGATTAACCAAGACTCACTCGCATATGCTCTGTTGGTGTTTAGCATGTCACAAATTCTAGCGTTACCCCGTGGGCCCTAAAAGCTGGGCCCTAAAAGCCATTCGGCTTTTAATGTTCTTTGCCTAGTTTACTCAAGTTGGAATTTAAATCAAAGGGTAACATCTATATTGGGGATAACTTTATAGCTTATCTTAATATAACTGCTAATAAATGTCATGTTTTAAAGTAGCGTTTTAAGAAACAATGGCTTTAACAACGTTATATACTTTTAAAGGGAATTTGGTAAGCAGCTGACTGAGTCGGGCCCGCTGGAATTGGATGCATGATGAAAACGGCAGAAAGGATGGGAGAACTCAGGCTCAGAGGTACTGGGACCAGAGCCAAAGTAAGCAGCAGAATGTCCGCCGAAATAAAAATCAGTATTCCACAGCCCCACCCGGTCAGCTCTCAAGATGGTGCCTTCACAACCGGGCTGGTCTTCCGCCTTCTTGAAAATGGAAGCAACTATAAGTCAGAGTCAAAGGTTCTCCTTGGAATGAGATGCCTAATTCCAACAAGAGAAGATTCTTCACTAGTTTCATCTCCATCATCTTGCCAAGGTTCCCTCACATCGGGGGTAGGGGAGTCTGGTGGGTGAGAGACTCAGCAATGATAGAGTCTTGCCTCTACCATGCTCAATGGACTGGTCCTGCCCCATCTTCACCATTGGCTGTGGGTCAGGTCATTGTGGTCCAAAGGGTTTGTACATCGACTGATTTTCAGAAAGTAGATTACCAGGTTTTCCTACAGAGTTGGTCCTCCATGAAGACTTGTGGAAGAGCAATCCTGGGGCAAGTGTGGAAGCCGAATGACCCTGAGGAAAGTTGGGGCTTCCCTCTGCTTCTTCCATGCACACACCATGTGACGTCCACAGATCACAAGTCCATCCCTGAGCTGTAATCAGCTAAGAGGTCACGCACATGTTGGGCTGTGAGTTCCAAGGTCAGCAGTTTGAAACCACCAGCAGGAAGAAAGACTCGGCTTTCTACTCTTGTAAACAGGTACAGTCTTAGAAACCCACAGGGGATTACTATGAGTCGGTGTTGACTGGATCACCATGAAAAGATAGAGAGGGGGTGGGGTGGGGAGGGTGGTGCTTTACAGATGCTCCAGGAATAGAATGACATGACTAAAAAGAAAAGTAATGAAAAATAGAAAAGTCATGTGATGATATCAAGTTTTAACAGAACCAAGCTCTGCTATAAACCTGAAAAAACAACACTGAAATTGACTTCTCATCAAAGCGACCCAACCCAAATCAAATTCACTCTTGTCAAGCTGATGTCAATTCAGAGCCGCCCTATAGAACAGGGTAGAGCTCCCCCTGAGGGTTTCTGAGATTGTAGTCGCAAAATAGTCAGACATTCCTTTGTTCTTATCATTTTTGCTAAGATCCTAAAATGAAGGTGGGGTTTGATGTGACCTGAATTTCTAACATGGGGAGGGTGTGAAGATTGTCATCATTTTCATATTCTGAAAGTCTTCAACTGTGTGTGGGTGGTGAGCTAACTAGAGTCTTATCTCCTAATTTTGTCTTAGAGAACTTGTGAAACTCTGGTGGTATCGTGACTTTTGTGCTGGACTGCTAACCATGAAGTTAGCAGTTGAAATCCACCAACTACTCTGTGGGAGAAAGGCTGGCTGCTCCTGTAAAGATGCACGGCCTTGGAAACTGGCCAGACCAGTTCTAATCTATGCTGTGGGGTTGAGAGGGATCAGAATTGACTGAACAACAGTGAGTTTGGGTTTTGGACATGAAACTCTTTCATTGTATGGGGTATACATCTCAGCATTATTTACATTATAAAAATAAAAGTAAATATTTAACACTATACAACATAAATGATAATCTATTGGTGTAATCAGATAATGCAATAATGCAATAATCAGATAATTGCAATAATGCATTTGGAAACATTTGTAGAGATGAATATATATCCAGAGTAAGCTAATTAGGAATTTAAAGGTATAGAAGGAACTTTTATAGAGGAACCAAACCAATCAAAAGAAACCGCAAAGGACTAGATTCACAGTGGTTCATTTAGGGCTGTGGGAGAATGCGTGGTTTAATTTTTTTTGCTTCTTTTTAACATCCCCTTCTCTCAAATGCACATGTATTAAATATATCCTTTTAGAGGAATAAGGATTATAAATAAGAATTGAGTCTTCTCAAGATTGGGTTTGAGAGAGGAATGCTGGATTCACTGAAACTTGGTCTAAGGATGAACAGGAAGAAGCCTTCTTTATCTGCCCATTTTGTCCACATGGAGAAACTGATGTTCCTAGAGGAAAGAGACTTGCCAACAGGTGGACCTATCTTCTGATGGATGGTCCCTTTCATTGTCTCCTGAGCAGTGAGGCAAAACACATGGGGGATCTGAAGCTGGCCAAGTAAAGTCATTCTATGAGATATGGTGAATCACAAGGAAGTGTCAATTGACTGACTTAGGAACCTCTTACTTTTCCTACTAGAACATCCTCAGTTATTGAGTTTGACCTTAAGATTAAGGCTTCCATCTTGAAGGGTGATTTCTCAACTCATTGTTTCATTTTGGCCCAAGCTTATTTCTCTGGGCTTTTGAAGAAAGTTCTTTCCTAGATAAACAAGACATCATGCGCTAAGTGCTTCTCTCTGTGATGATGCTGGCCTTCACCATTCAGAGTCACCTTGTGCTCCACTCCAGTCAGTACTTCCACACCAAAGTAATAGAGGCACAACACAAGCCAAATGAATGCCAGAGAGAGAAGGGACTTCAGAATCTCTTTCCCAAGGAAGTTTCTTAATTTACTATTAATAGCAAGATGAAGAACCACTAGAGAATAACTCATGTACATTTCAAGAATGGAGCAATAACTGGGAGTATCCGGTATTGCCTAGTCTTTTTTTTTTTCTACACAGAATGAAATCACTCATGGTCACTGAGTGGACCATTCAGCCAGGCTATTTTATGTCCTCTTAGAAAAGAACGCTCCAAAGCGAAGAACAAATGATAGAGTAGCTACATTGGTCTTCAATTTGATTAATATGCAATTAGGTTTGCCACATCGTAATAGATTGGTGCTTGATTAATTTCCAACTAGCCACTTTATTTTCAGCAATGATTGGTTGATTATAGTTGTACTAACATGAGCTTCCCTTTCGATCACTATAATCAAATGCAGGAGAAACTTTGAATTATGTGTTACTCTTTCAGCTGCAGATTTAAAAGTGCACCCGACCAATTCATGCCCAGAGGTAGAACTTCATATGTTTCCCTGTGGTTTGAGAGACAAGTACACTAGGGTACCATTAAGGGGAGACTTTCCTTCCATATAATGGGACAGATCAATCTATTTTTCATGGATTAAAACATGTGTTATCAATATTAGCATCAGTCCAATGATGGATTGCCTTTCCTTGTTGAGTGAAACTGTGAGCTAAAACTCTTTTAGTAAAACACAAAGCGCTGTTGGCTCTGTCCAGAGGTTAAAACCTTGGGGCACAAATCCCCAGTTGATGGTTCAAACCCACCAGTCAAAACTCTAACAAAGAAACAGAAACCAATCAAGATGTTACTTGTTCTCCCTTTATTTCCTCTGAACTATAAGATCAAGAGACAGCAAGACATTATCGACATACTAATATACTCCTTTACTTGAGCTGTCAATGACTGGAATGGGCCAAGACACCAAAACTGGTCTGGAGTAGGTAGGGGTTGAAGGGTGGGAGCCATTACTGCAGTGTGGTCTCCTAACACACCACATGCCCACAGGAAACCAGAAGATATTTTAACTTCTGTTACGACCCTGGAAATTATGTATGCATTTGCATTTATAATTGGTGGCATGCATTTACAATTTTCATTCCATACAGGTGTGCAGGTTCTACTTTGCATAAAGGCACCTGGTTGAGCAGAATGAGTGGGAGTTTAATGAAGGTCTTGCTTGGTCTGTGTGATAACTTCCACAAAGTTACTGTGCTCTCCCTGCTGAGTGTTGTGCCCTCAGGGCAGCCAATTTCTGCAGTGAGTTCTTTGATTCAACTTATATAGTAAAAGTGACAAATGAGATAGCAGTTGTTGTGCCTTTATCCTATTTCAAATCCTTTTTATTTTTACATAATTTGATGAATAAAGAAAATTCACACAGGGTGAAACCAACACAGATGAAGAATCCAATGAGTGAGTTTTGTGATTGTAGATACCAGTTTAACTAACATCCCACCAAGATATAAAAGATCATTGTACCTTATCCCTTCTTCCCCCACCCTCCCAGATTTCTCCAGTCTCTCCTTCCAGCCAACTATCAACCTGTTTTGAATTAACCCAGATTTAGTTTTGTTAATTCTTGGCCTTTTTGTACATTTAATCTCATAAGGAATACGAGGCTAAGTCAAAAACTACTTAAGGTCATCAGTTATAAACTACCCATTGTTTCATGGGAGAAAGACAGACTTTCTCCTCCTGTGAAGAGTTACCATCCTGGCAATTCACAAGGGACAGTTATGCCCTGTCTAATAGGGTTACCGTGACTTAGAATTCACTCAATGGCAGTGAGTTTGCTTTGGTCCTAGTGTCTGTGGAGCCTGTTCACCACAAGGTCATCAGTTGGAAACCACCGGTCACTCCATGTGAGAAAAATGAGGCTATCTACTCTCAAAGATTTCATCTCAGAAACCCACAAGGGCAGTTTGGCACTGTTTTTTAGGGTCACTTTGCGTCGAAACAATTCCATGGCTCCAGGTGGAGCATGGGTCCTGGCTGTGCTGTCCTGGCTCTCTCCACATGTGGGTGGCCTTGGGCCTGCCTGTGGGCCCCAGACTGAAAGGGTGTCCTAGAAAAACCTTGTTCTGGGTGCTTATAGCAGCCCCTGGAGGACAAGCTCTACGTGTTGCCCAGCCAGTGTCCAGGCCTCCCATGTCACAGACTTTGCAGAGGAGGGTCTGAGGACTTCTCAGGATCCAGTCCCTTACTGGGTACTTCTTCAAAGCAGTACTCCAAGTCTCTGAAGGGACAGGTGTCCTCTCATCTTAATGAAACAAAACCTTGCCTTGCTTTTCCCACCCCGGGCCTGGATGAGAAGGACAAAGAGGGGGGAGGGAGAAAACTCTGGAGTAAATGCCAGTCTTCCAATTAAAGGGATGCTTCACCTTTGTAAACAAAGCCCCTGCTAGGCGGGCTGGCTTTGCAGAAGGGGGAGGATAATTATCTGGTTCCAGATGTCACCCCACACTGGGAGGCCAGGCTGGTGGTGGAGAGCTTCTTCCTGACCGGGGCCCAGCCTGCTGTTCAGAATGATCTTTTCCATCAAGCCACCTAGCAGCAAGACGGGGAAGTCATGGCCTCTCCAGCTACCTCCTCAGGTGCCCTCCTGCATGAGGGGATTGTTGACCTGAACCTGTGGGAAGCCACTGCTGGGGCCAGGCAAGCTGCTGCTCGGCTCCTGTGAGCAGGGAAAGAAAGAAAACTACATATAAGTCACCAAGGAGCTGAAGTCAGAATTGCATACGCAACACTCCTTTGGCTGGGGAAGAGGTACAGGGCTTAGAAGATGTACAAGAAACCCCAGGAGACCAGAATAATTATAAAGATAGATGTCTACTAATAGACACTCAGACACTTTATCCAAACCAAACTCACTGCCAGCCAGTTGATTCTGGCTCGTTCCGCTGCTATAGGACAGGGGAGAATGGCCCCCGTGGGTTTCTGAGATTGTAAATCTTTATGGACATTGAAAGGCTGGTCTTGATGCCTCAGAGAGGCTGATGGTCCCCAACCACAGACTTTCCAGCCAGAGATCCAATGGGTGATCCCTGGATGTCCCTTATACAGGAAACGACAACAACACCCTCACTGTCCCTGTGTTGATTCTGATTCCTAGCGACCCCACAGGACAGGCTAGAACTGGCCCTGTGGCTCTGTAAGTCTATAATTCTTGGTAAGAGCAGAAAGCCTCATCTTTCTCCACCAGAATGAGGCATGGTCCTTCCTCACAAGGCTTGCTATGTTGGAACCACACTGTCAACCCATCTCCTTGAGGGTCTATCTTTTTTTCGGCTGACTCTCCTCTTTACCAAGCATGAAGTCCTTCTCCAGGGAACTCATCCCTCCTGACAACACGTCCAAAGTACGCGAGATGAAGTCCCACCATCTTAACTTCCAAGGAGCCTTCTGGCTGGACTTCTTCCAAGACAGATTTATTCATTCTCCTGGCAATCCGTGGGATGTTTAATATTCTTGGCCAACACATGCAATTTGAAATAGAGCAAGGCAGCATTAGCACACATCTCTATTTATGAGGCTGAGAAAAGGAGGAAATTTGGCAGATTGACTCTGTCCAACAGGGATTCAATTCGGGGAGGGGGGAGGGTTCCCTCTAGAGTAAGTTTCTGAAGCTCTTCCGTGGTGTGAACACTGAATGCACTTGGCTATGAACTAAAATCCAAGTCCAGCCAGAGGTGCATCTGAGGAAAGACCTGGAGATCTACTAAACGAACAAATAAACAAGCAAACCCCCAGAAGATTCGTAACAAATACATTGATGCCAATGATAGGGGTCTGGGAGGAGACCCAAAACACATTGGTAGACAATCAGACATCCCCTCACAGAATAGTTAGGAGGAAGAAACGAGTCAGCCAGGGTGCGGTATAGTACCAACAGAACGTGCAGCATTCTTCTAGTTCTTTAATGCTTCCTCCCCCCACCCTGCCCCTATCATGACCCCAATTCTAACTTATAAATCTGGTTAGACCAAAACATGTACATTGGTATAGGTAAGCGTTCTTAAAACAAGGAATTCGGACAGATAAATCCCCCAGGAATAGTCGTGAGAGTAGTGATACCATGAGGGTAGGGGGAAGGTGGGAGAGGAAAGGGGGTAAACGGGGCGGGGGGGAGGGGGAGCCTATTGTACTGATCAACATATAACTCCATCCCCCCACCCTTGCCCAAAGAGGGGTCAAACAACAGAAACATGGGTGAAGGGAGACAGCAGACAGTACAACATATGAAAATAATAATTTATCAAGGGTTCATCAGGGGTGAGCGGGAGGGGAAAAAAAAAGAACTGATACCCAGGGTTCAAGTAGGAAGCAAATGCTTTGAAAATAGTGATGGCAGCAAATGCACAGATGTGCTTGGTACAGTTGATATGTGGATTGTTATACAAGCTGATAGAGCCTTCAATAAAACGATCTTTTTAAAAGCAGCCTTTTCAAACTCTATGGAGTGCACCTGTGGGGTCATCGTGGTTCAGTGCCAACTCGATGGCTCTTGGTAGTATTGGTATAGGTTATGTTTGGACTCCACTGTCTAAATAATGACATTTCTCAGATTGCTCATCTTGGACAGTCTCCTACAGAATCACTTGGCACTAAACCAGGGTCTGGGAGGGGGGAAAATACTGACTCATGGTGACAGCGGAATTAAGTGGGTGCAAGCACACTTAGCAGTTAATACAAATACTGGAGGCTCATATTCCTGTCTCCCCTCCCCCCATGGTCCCCCTCCCTGCCAGGTGCTTACCAAGAAAGGCCTGGAGATCTACTCCCCCAACCTAGTCATATCTATTTCTACTGTGGAGTTGTCATGTGTCAGATCTGCTTGAAGGGCAACTGGGAAAAGCCAGAGACATGGACTTGAAGCACTTGTTGATGAAGATCAAGGATTGCCACCTTTGATATGGATTATACCTCCCTGTAAAAAAGACCCAGCTCCTCATAACTGGATCACTCTACCTCCATGATAGATGGAGAAAGGATTGAAATTGTCCGGGATTTCACCTTGGTTGTATCCACAATCGATAGCCCTGGAAGCAGCGATCAAGAGGCCAAAGGGTGCATTGCAGGGAGCAAAGCTGCGGCATGAGGCCTCATTCGACTGCTCAGAAGCGAGGAGGTCATTTTGAGGACTCAGATGTGCCTGGCCCAAATCATGGTATTTTCAATCACTTCATGTGCATGTGAAACTTGGACATTAGTTAAGGAAGACAAAAGAAGAAAAGGTGCATTTAAACTGGTGCTGGTGAAGAATATTGTAAGCACCATGGACTGCCAAAACAGCATCCTGGTCTGTCTTGGAAGAAGTTCAGCCAAAGTCCTGCTTAGTGAGGAGGATGGCATTGGCAAGACTGGGTCTCACGTTCTCTGGACACCTCACTCATGAGGAGAGACTGGTCCCTGGAGAAGGACATCATGCTTGGTACAGTGGAGGGGCACTGACAATGGGCTCAACCATAGCAAGACTTGTGTGGATGGTGCAAGACCAGGCTCCAAAGAAAGACCTGGGGATCTACTTCCTATGACATGGAACTGACTGGAAGGGACTAAGCGACAACTTATCTTTTTCAGAGGCTGTGGTGGGAATCATGACCTTTCTTACAAAGGTTGTTTATACATACTGCCTTCGAGTCCTATGGGGGTTTCTCCTCAGGGGTGTGTGGAGCGGGGAACCCACTGAGAAGAGATAATTCGGACTCTGGTTTCCAGGGATGAAAAGAAAATACTCAGGGGATATAACTCTGGATGAACAAGGGTCCTGGGTTGTGGAAAGACAGCATCCAACACCCCAGGTTATGGGAACCCGGGAAGTGCTCTGTGGGAGGCAAACAGGACAGTGCGGTCTGGGTTCTGGGAGCCTAATGTTAGGTCCCTGAGACCAAGGTCCATTCCACAGGGAAGAGTCATCCCACTAGTGGCAACTCAGTGGTTGGCTGACGGCAGCATCGCTGTTAGCAGGTGATGGGGAGCTTGGTCCTCACACCATAGGGGACCTGCCAGGTGGAATGTATGCTGTGACGTATCTTGAGAGGGCTCTGCCTCTGATTCAGCGACCTTCCATACAACAGAACAAGGCAAGCAGGACCCTGGCCTGCAGGGAAAAGCAAGGAAGAGATGCTAAGATTCTTTTGCATGCAGACGTTTAATTGGCCCATTTTGGCTAGTGAAAACCTCCAGTATTTTTAGACAGTTTAGGGAGAACAGAAACCTCAAGTGAAAAACCCAGGATGCTTGCTGACCAGGAATCAAGAAGCCCAGGTTTTGAGCGGCATAAGAGCCTGGAGACCATGCTCATGATTGCCGGCACGTGTGGGAAGATACCTCATTGATTTTTCTCACTGGATGTATGATGCTTAATAAAAGGACAAGGAATAAACATGAAAAGACTCCCATTCCACCACACACCAAAAAAACAAACAAGCAAACACACAGCACTCCAAACTTAGGCGATATGTCTGATTGTCTGATGGACAATGAGACACAGAACTGGGGTTTGCACCTGCCTGTTCACCCAGGTCACCTGAGGGATGTGAGGGTATCTTCGTGGTTCTGACCCATTCCCTTAGCTCCATGGGAGAGACACCTGGTCAACAGAGACACTACATGGCATAGTGGAACTGCCTCATAGGCTTCCCAGGTTTGTAATCTTTCCCCAGAGGAACCCCGGGAGGTAGTGGTTACTTATTGGGCTGCCAAGGGCAAGTTCAGCAGTTCTAAACCACCAGCTGCCCCTTGCAAGAAAAATGGGCTTTCTAGTCCCACGGAATTACAGACCTATGACATTCTGCTGTATGAAGGGTTGCTGCAAGTCAGAACCACTCCATGCCCCCAGGCAATGAATCTTTACAGAAACAGACAGCCTCACCTTTCTCCCTCAGAGGCGCTGGTGCGTTTGAGCCTCTGACCTTTTAAACAGCCCAGTCCTTAACCACTGGACAACCAGGCCTCCTTTCTTAAAGATCTTTGCTTAGGAAATGGGCAGGGCTGTTCTAGTCTGTACTATTAGGTTGCAATGAATCAGAACCTATCCCAAGGCATCTAACAGGTTAACCACAACAGTCTCTTCTCTGTGTCATTCGAGAGCGGGTGGTTGGCTGGTCCCACCCCACACTAACAGCAACCTCACTCGGGGCCTGAAACAGTTCAACATCTGCTTCTGGCATGATGGGCAGCCAGTGCTAAGCTACCCAAGAAGTAAGAGAAGCACCCAGACTCACCTGAGCTTACTTAGCCATCTCCTGTCAGCATATTTCGCCTGTTGTCACCATGTGAGAGATGGGCCTTCTAGGTTTGGTTGTCATCTGCCTGTCTCCCAAGCCCCACAGCACCTTCTTCTAGACTCAAAGCCTCTCTCCACATGCTTCATCTCTGACAGCTACAGAAGGAGCCTGGTGGCCCTGTGGATTAGCTGTTGGCTTGCTAACTTCCAGGTTGACAGTTCCCATCTCACCAGCCCCCTCGGAGGGATAAAAGAAAAGGCCGACTGTCTCCGAGCAGATTTAAAGTCTCAGATAACCTACAGAGGATTCGCAGTGAGTTGGAATTGCCCAGTTGACAGTGGGTTTTCTTTCTTTCTTTTTAAAACTCTCCCCCGAATTAGAAGGGGTCCTGGTGGTATGGTGGTTTACATGTTGGGCTGCTCACTGCAAAGTCAGCAATTCTGAACCACTAGCCACTTCTGGGAGAAAGAGTTGGCTTTCCATCTTGGAAACCCACAGGGGCAGTTCTAGCCTGTCCTAGAGGGTGGCTAAAAGTCGGCATCGCTCCATGGCCTGAGTTTTTTTAACTTAAAGAGATGATATCTTAATTGTGCTTTTTCCGTTTTTTAAACATCATTTTATAGGGGGCTCACACAACTCTTATCACAATCCAGGCATACATCTATTGTGTCAAGCACATTGTACATCATTCTCAAAACATTTGCTTTCTACTTGAGCCCTTGGTATCAGCTCCTCATTTCCCCCCTTCCCTCCCTATTCCCCCCTCCCTCATGAACCCTTGAAAATTTGTAAATTATTATTATTTTGTCATGTCTTACACTGTCATGTCTCCCTTCACCCACTTTTCTGTTGTCCATGCCCAGGGAGGGGGTTATATGTAGATCCATGCAATTGATTCCCCCTTTCTACCCCACCTTCGCTTCACCCTCCTGGTATCACCACTCCCACCACTGGTCCTGAAGGGATCATCTGTTCTGGATTCCCTGTGTTTCCAGTTCCTATCCATACTAGTGTACATCCTCTGGTCTAGCCAGATTTGTAAGATAGAACTGGAATTATGATAGTGTGTGTGGGAGGAGGCATTGAAGAACTAGAAGAAAGATGTATGCTTCACCATTGCTACACTGCACCCTGACTAGCTGGTCTCCTCCCTGCAACCCTTTTGTAAGGATGCCCAGTTGCCTACAGATGGACTTTGGGTCTCCACTCTGCACTCCTCATCATACACAACGATCTGATTTTTCCTTCTTTGATGCCCGATACCTGATTCCATTGACAGCTCATGATCACTCAGGCTGGTGTGCTTCATCCATGTGGGCTTTGTTGCATCTCAGCTAGATGATCGCTTGTTTGTCTTCAAGCTTTTAAGACCCCAGACACTATATCTTTTGATTGTCAGGCACCATCAGCTTTCTTCATCACATTTGCTTATACACCTGTTTTGTCCTCAGCAACTATGCTGGGAAGGTGAACAGCATGGAATGCCAGTTTCATAGAGCAAAATGTTATTGCATTGAGGGGGTACTTGAGTAGAGGCCCAACATCCATCTGCTACCTTAATACTAAACCTATAAATATATTCATATAGATCTATTGCCCCATCATCATATGTAAATATATTTACATATGCCCATGCCTGCTTTTAGTCCTTTATGATTGCCCTTTGCCACCTAGTTATTTTCTGTTTCTTTTACTTTCCTCTTGTCCCACTATCATGCTAAGCCTTCATTTGGGTTTCAGTAATTCCTCTCAGTTACATTGCCCTTGATTAAGCCCCACCAGGCTTCTTACACCCTCCTTTCCACTTATTTTGGATCACTTGTTTTCCCCTTGTCCCTGGGTTTGTTAACACTCTCTCCTGAATCTCAGTCTTGATTTTTATTATTTATTTTCTTTTCCTATTAGTAGGATTGTCCTGTTGACTTTGCTCTAGTTGCTATAAATTTTGTGCCAGTACATCACTCATAAGTCTCTCTTCTTTTTTCATTTGTGTATGTGTTGCTATGAAGCTCCCTCTGATAACTGCCTTTTTCATGCTCCATAAGTTTGGTGTGTCTTATTTCTCATTTTTGTCGGTTTCTAGAAATCTTCTAATTTCTTCTCTGATCTAGGCCAGTCCACACTCCTTTTGCAGTAGAGAGTTATTCATTCTCCAATTGTTTGCTCTCATTTTCTTCATTTTCCTTTTGTTGATTTCTAGCCTTAATGCACAGTGGTCAGAGTAAGGTCTGTATGATATTGATGGGCTTAAATTTATGCCGATTCATCTATACTCCAGCATGTGGTCTATCTTTGAATATGTGCCATGTGGGCTTAAAAAAGAATGTGACTTTTTTGTATTTGTATGAAGATCTCTGTAAATATTTACTAGGATAAATTGTCTAATTTTAGTGTTTAGATCTGTAGCCTCCTTGTTGAGTTTCTTTCCCTGTGACCTATCTTTATCAGAGAGTGGTGTATTTAAGTCACCTAATACAGTTGTTGAGCCTGTGACTTCTTTTTTCACCTTTTTGAGTGTTTGGTTGATGTATTCAGTGGGTCTCTTGTTCATGGAATACATGTTTAAAATACTTAGAGGTTCTTTGTCTGCCATTACCTTGAGCAATATGTAGTGTCCCTTCTTATATTTTTTTATGGTTTGTACTTTGAGGTCAATGTATTCCAAGATTAGGGTTATAGTCCTTGTTTTTGTTTTTGTTTTTTTTTGAATTGCTGTTTGCTTGGTAAATTTTTCTCCAGCCTTTGATTCTCAGCCTATTTTTGTCTACAGTCTTGAGATGTGTCTCCTGTAGGCAGCAGATTGATGGGTGTGTCTTCTAAGCCAGTGTACTAGATTCCGTCTTTTGATGCCTGGATTCAGTCCATTGATATTCAGGGTTATTACATCCATTTGTAGATTCTGTGATATCATCTTATACCTTTTGTGTTGGGTATTTTCTTCCTTTCCTTTCTTATCAGTGTGTTGTGCATATCATTCTTGACTTCTTTGCACCCTTAAGCCAATGTTATCTTTGGGGCTCTTTCCTTTCTGTTGCTCTTTGTGTGAGGTTGTTCTGTATGGCGGTCTCTTATTTGCACTTGGCGAGTGCTATTCTTCCGTCCATACTGGGTTGGCCAGGATCTTTTGTAGGGCTGGGTTTCTTTTAATGTATTCTTTGAATTTTTCCTTGTCTGGGAAGACTCTTACTTCTCCATGTATCTTGTTAGATAATTTATCTGGGTAGAGTATTCTTGGGTTTGTGATATTTTTCCATTCTCTCCTTTCTCCATTCTCTCTCTATTCTCTCTCTTTTTTTCATAGTCTCCACTGATAGGTCTGAGCATATTCTTATTTGAAAACCTTTATATGTCATTGCTTGTTTTTCTTTAGCTGCTCTCATGATTTTCTCTTTTTCCTCAAAGTTGGATAGTTTAATAATAATGTGCCTTGGTGATTTCTTCTTAGGACTTAGTCTACTTGGTGTTCTTTTAGCCTCCAGAATGGTTGACTGGTTTTCAATCATTAAGCTGGAGAAGCTTTCCTTCAAGAAATCTCTTGCTATTTTTACAAATGACTTCTTTGTTGTGTCATAATCCAATTATTCTGATGTTGTTTCTCTTCATAGCATCAGACATCATTCTTAGGTTTTCTTCAGCTTCTCTAATGATCTTATTCGACTTCTGTTAACATTTGTTAAAGTCTGCTTGACTGTCCTCAAGGTAGTTCTCTGCTTCCGCCAGTCAATTGATGAAGTCTGTGAGTGTCTGCTGATTGTTAATATCTCATCCTTATCGCCTCTACCATTTCACCCTTTTTCTGTATTGTTGCCCTCATATGCTTATGACCCCAAGCAGCATTCTGAAAAATTCTTTTTGTGATGGTACAATGCCTGCTTCTTCTATGCACGCCATTAGGTTCAGGACATCTTCTGTCATTGCCTTTTGCTTCTCTGGTTTTGTTTTGTTTTGTTGAGGTCCTTGGGGCTGATTGCTCTTTGTGTGTGTTGTTTTAAGGGAGCCAGGTACCATTTTCCAGGGAGTGGAAAATCATTGACTTTCTCTGGGAGAGTTGTAGGGCTGCTTCTTTGAACTGCCTGCCATTAATTGCACTATAGAATTGGCCTACTGCTTTAGCCTCCTGTGGCTTCACTCTTTTCCTAGGCAACCAGTATTCTGTTATTTGTAGGGCAAGTTGGACGGTCCTTTCAGGGGTTGCTTGGGTGGTTGTGGACCCGTGAAGATGGTGCTGTATAGGGTGATTTTACAAGAAGCTGTGATGGTGTGGCCATGGCAGCATGCTGGGTGACTACTGCAACAGGAATGTCACAGAAGGCTGGTGGTTCGCCTGCATTGGTGTAGAACACCCGGGATGATGGGCGGAAGTGTCCTGATCAGGTAGATTGCTGCAGATGGGCAGAGGCTCCTGCGGCAGTGGGGAGTGTTAGTGAGTGTTGGCTAAGCTGCCTTGGGCCGTGTGCAGCACTATGGCAGGTAGAAAGAAGTTCCCTCAGTCACATGGGACCACAGAGGACTGGGATGAACTCCCCAAATCACACAGGCAGGATTTCCCCTGGAAGAAGTTTGATGAGCTTTCCCTAGCCTCGGGTTACGCTGCAGAGGGTGGAGTTCCCCAGCTGGGTGGAGGGCAGGTGTAAATGCCCTAGGCTAACGGGAGTGGTCTGGAGGTCGGCAGCACTATGTGAGAGAAAAGGGAAGAAAAAAAAGGAAAAAAGCCACCCAAAACGAAGTCCGCTGAGACTGTGGGTACACTGACAGAAGAGAGGGAGACAAAAGTAACTATGTAACGAATCCCTTATCCCTGACTGTGGCACTAGAGGAGTTTCAACCCGCAGCAGCACACTGTGGCTGTGTTGAGATAACCGCCCCCTCCCCCCGCACCCACCCGGCACAGGCTCCAAATGACCCCAACGAGACAGTTGTGGGGCTAAGGTCAAACCCTAGCCAGACTCCACTATGGTAAGCCCAAAGCCCCAAGCTCCCCCAAACCTAATGGATCTGTGTTTATTTACCTTTACCATACTCCACCTATGACCCTGCTGTGTGGAATTTTCCTCTCAGTATCTTCCCTGTGCTGATTTCTTTGGAGTCCCTATGGTTACTTAGTTGCCATCTTCCAAGAACTCTCTCTGAGTTTTTTTGGGGGTATTTTTGGGCATCACTGCCCTCTGGTGGTGCGAGGAGGAGGCCCAGCCTTTGCTCCTGTCAGGCCGCTGCTGGAATTGAACCTCCATCCCAGTGGGCCGCAGTCCCGCGCACAACCGCTACGCCACCGGGGTTCAGCCCTCTGAGTTTGGTTTTATGGTGAACAAGGTGAAGTTTGAAAGGGCAGATAGGCAGGCTCCCATCCCACAGTTCATCACAGTTTCTAGTGGCCTGCCCTGTTTCCAGCCTTGTTTACCCTTCTTGTTTTTTTTTCCAATGGCTTTGTTGGCAAATAATTTACACATCATATAATTCGAGTTCAATTATCCAATCATATAAAAGTGAATTAAGCAATCACCCCACATTATTGTTTTTTAGAACATTGTTCCCTTACCATGGTTAAATCTCCTCTAAGATGAGGTATGCGGTCAAAATCCACTCTAGTGGATCCCCTTACCCTCCCCATTATCCACCCTGCCCCCCTGTATTTCTGATAACTCCTTGGATTAGTTATTCTCATTATGCATCCCTGCTTGCTGAAGGCAATTTCAACTGCCTAACCCTCTAGCCTGTGGTTCCCACTCTCTGTGCTTCTCCCACTTCTGGTTTTGGTGTGTTGTTTTTTTTTGTGAGAGCAGAGGACTCAGTAAATGAGGTAAGGAAGTCTTCCCTGTGCTGATTTATCTACTCTGTAGTGAGTAATTTTCCACCTTGCTGGTGACCGCAGACTGGTCAATAACACCAACAAGTCCAGCTTACTTCATTGACTCTCTGGGTTCTCTGCAGGAACCTTGGCAGTGTAGTCGGCCATGCATCAGGCTATTCATTGCAAAGTCAACAGTTCAAAGCATTGGGAGTTCACTCTGACTCCACGGTAGTGAGATTTTTTTGTGTGTGGGATGATACTCTGTTTCTGTGACATCAGCAGGCTCTCCCTGAGCCTCTAGGTGCCTGGGCACAGGGAAACCTTCAGCCCTCAAGCCCCAGATCCCCATCTGTGGACCTGCATAAGCCAGAGGACCCCAAGTTCTATCATTCCTCTGGACCGATGTCTCTGAAGGCTGAGGCCATGGTCTCTCCCTCGCCTGGCTTGGCAAGCAGCTGTCATGGATGAGAACACTGTCGGCTCTTTGTCATCTGGCAGCTGGCTTATTCTTTACCCGTCGCCTGTGCCCATCTCCCACCCTCCCCGAGAAACAGGCGTCTCTCCTTCTATGCCTGCAGACAAGATCTATAAAACCATAACATGTTTTCAATGCAATTCTGCTTTTGGAAAAATGCGTAATTGGAGAGTTCCAAAATAATGAGTTTATTATAGTGGGGCTTGTGAAAATGGACTTGCATCTCATTGACGCACCATTCGATCTCCCGCTCTCCGCATCTTGCTGCGATTATAAACACTGGATTATCATTTATTATCCTTTATTGAAGTTGACCATCAGGAGAGCATCTGTCTCTTTCTTACCGGCCCCCATGGAGTGGGGGCAGGGCTGGATAGTGAGTCTGAGAACTCCCCACTTTGCTGGCCTGCAAATTTTGCCACCATTGTCCCCTCTCCACATTGCGAGGTACCCTTAATGGTATCTTAATTTGACACAATCCTATGATTTCTTTAAAAAAACCCAACCCCCCAAACAAACACAAAACAAATACCTCACTAGCATGGACTCCCTTGCCACTCATAGTGAGCCTATAGGAAAGGGTAGAAGTGTCCCTATGGGTTTCTGACATGGTAACATTTTACGGGAGAATAAAGCCTCTTCTTTCTTCTTTGAAGTGGCTGGTATTTTTGAACTACTGACCTTGTGGTAACAGCTGTCATAGTTAGTAGCCCCTATGCCAACAGGGCCACTTTTAGATGCCATTAACTCCCCAAATACAAGCCAGTTGCCAAAAAGTTGGTTCCAAATGATGGTAATTCAGCCCCTATGTGTCAGAGATGAAATATGTCACTTTGGGTTTTCGGGGGCTGTGATCTGTTGCAATCTAAAGATGGGGACTTTCTTCCCAGGTGCTGCTGGGGAGATCCAAAGCACAAACCTTTCAGTTGGTAGCAAAACACTGAACTGTTTGTGCCAAAGCACAGGAGCCAAAGAACCCGAGTTGTCTTCCATCCCTTTCCCTCCACCAAGGTAAGTCAAGAAGGGCCTGGTGACCTGATAATCTGCTCTCGTCAGGCCTCCAGGGGGTTCCATGTTTGAAAACCAAGGCGCATGGATGTGAAGGGCTGAAGTGGCACAAAGAAGGAGTGTGCCGAGGAGGCTCACTAGGGATGAACACAATCATGTTCTCAGTGATGGACTGGTCACAGGTTCAAAGCCTTTCAGAGGCGCTTTAGTGGGAGACCCTGGTGACCTGCTTCCAACCCAACTCCTGACTCCCCGCTTTTGAGTTGATTTTAACTCATCGTGACGTTCTCAGACAGAGCCACACTGCCCCTGTGGCTTCCCGAGACTGTAAGTCATCAGAAGAGCAGAAAGCTGCCTCTTTCTCCTGAGAGTGGCTGGTGGGTAAGAATGTCTGAACTTGCAGTTAGCTGCTCACTCT